>KB664277.1:4060029-4204406 GCA_000349025.1 Anopheles minimus
TCCACCCAAATCGATCAAATCCAGCATCCGGCACGTGTTTGGCTGCGTTTCAGGCACATTTCAAAATTGCTACTTACCATCTTGCAGGATTTTCTCCGGGATCTTTACACGACACGAAAATCAACAACACGCCGACTGCGTGCACAGAAGTGAAAGAGATCGACGTTGTCAGTTTCCGGATCTACGAAGGTTCTGTTTCCTGCGAAATTGGATGACAGCTCTCACATGGGACGCCCAACGGCCATCGTTGTTGACAATATGAAAATCTGATTCTGAAAAAAAATTTAATTTCGAACGAATTTTATTAAAAACATACGGCATTGTCCTCAAGCGGATGTTTTTCAAATAAGCTGCAGGTGTTTTTACAACTGTTTTTAGGAATGAGAGCAAAGATGTTTGAATGGGGATGAGGGAGCAATGGATAAAATAGCAAACAATTCATTGCCCACGGTTTTTGTGCAAGTATAAATGAACATTACTTTTGTTAACGCTAATATTATATGTGAAAATACCCAATTATATTTGTTTCGTGGATACAAAAAATATTGGACACGTTTTCGGTTCGAATTACGCTATAATTCAACCCATAAACCGATTATCATAAACGCTCGCACTACAGTTGACAGTTCCGCGAGTTGAAGTCGGTTGACGGGTCCTGTTTGAAAAAGGCGCATTCAACCGCCAAACAACGCTACAGGATAATTCCTTGAACATTCCATCAAAGAGTCCTCGCACAAACAAAGAAGCCTGCTACGCTACCTGGTGTATTATTCGTGTTTTTCTGCGATTACCGTGAAGTTGAAGCAGCTGCTAGTGCCAAAAGCGTATTCACCAAAAACAAGCCAAAAATGAGCGTGAAAGATATTTACTATTCGGATAAATATTACGACGACGAGTACGAGTATAGGTAAGCCGGATGGGAAGCTTGCTGCATGCGCTACCGTTCCCTCGTCCTTGAACATGAACTGCGTTAGCGTTAGATGTTGCCGAACCGGCATGGCTCAAACCGGGCGTCCTTGGGATGGGATGATGCTCGCTATTGTTGCTAACTTTGTGCCGTGCTTTCTTTCCTTCCAGACATGTAGTGCTACCTAAGGACATAGCGAAATTGGTTCCAAAAACACACCTAATGTCAGAAAACGAATGGCGAGCGATCGGTGTGCAGCAATCCCGCGGCTGGGTGCACTACATGATCCACCAGCCCGAACCTCACATTCTTCTGTTTCGAAGGCCCATCACGAAGGCATAGAGCGTTGCCGAGTGAACGATCTTTAGGACGATACGTCGGTGCCGGTGCAGTGAGTGCGTGTGTTTGCGTGTGTATGCGTATCCTCCGTAACGGCCCGGAGGCAGCACCCCAACGCGCGTCGTGAAGATTCTGGAAATGTTCTACGTAGCGTCGTCTTCCCGGATGTAAAATAAGCTCGTCGCGTACGTACACCCCCCAAGCGTCATTGTTGTGTTTTGTTGTGGTTCGCCCGTTCTGCTGCTGTGTAAACTCGCTGAGCATTTCGTTTCCCTCTCCGTCATCAGCCTGCTAATGGGGATTTTTAACCCGTGGTGCCGTTATTCGTCAGTTAAGAAATGCTACCGGCCTTACCCGGGTTAGTTGTGTGCATTCTAAATCTCTCTCCGGCTGGTGAACAAATAACCGTGTTTTGTCACTAAGGTAACAAATTGTCCATACCAGTTCCACTCAGCAAGATGGAACAGAAGCCGGTATATTCACCAAGAGCATCCAACAGTAGCAAACGTTTCATGTGCGTTAGGAGAATGTTAAAATGAAGGGTAGACAAACTTCACGAAGACAGGAAATTGCGATATAGGAAAAAGGCGTACAATTCTCGCAAACTGGATGTAATACCTCCCCAATGTATTCTCTTTCTTTTTTTTTGTTCTTTAATGTACAGATTTTCCCTGACGAATGTGTTTTGTTTTGTCTACAAAAAAAGCGAAATGTGTGCCTTTTTCTATAAAACCACAAAATTACATTTAAGGTAAATTGTACAAATATATTTATGGCTTAAAACAAACGCTCCTTGTCCTAGGTTTTACAGGGAAGAATTTCGCGAAAGAAACACCATTCCGGTCAATTAAGGTTCGTTACATGAGGGGTTTCCTTTATGTAACCATGGTGATGATCTCATCATGCGGTGTTGGATCAGTTTTCCATTTTCCGCGCAACAGTAGCACAATAACTAACGCACTATCTCTATTATAACCGGTTCTATTTCCAGCTAAATACGGATCACGACGCCTCACAATGAGATGACAAATGGCGAAATTGATATTCATCTTCTAAATGAATAGTACGAGCGTCTAATTGCCGGGAAATGGGTGTCACATTCCATCAATTTGGACACCAACCTCGAACGACGTTGGAATCGTACGCGGTTTCGGTGGCAGATCTGCAATGGTTGTGTCCATTAAGTATGTGTACATACCGTATGCCGGACACATGTTAATTGTTAGAATTAGTTTCGAAATTATTACCGATCATTGCCATAGATGGGGGGCATATTCTCCACGGCGCGCGTAATGAAGAATCATACGTACGGTGCGATACGCACCATCCGAAGACACGGGTAGTTCAGGGGTAACCTTGTGTTTGATGAACGATAATTGAGGGGAATGGTTTTAGCTATTTTAAAGGCTAAAAAACGAATTCTCAGAAAATGGAATGGACGAAGAATGTTTATATTTTACCTACAAAAAAACACAGTTTTCTATCCAATAAGATATGCTGGAGGATAATATTAGCCCTTTATGTTTAGTTCATGGTTCTGTAAAAGGTAATAATTGATTCTTTTATAAATATTTTACCCACCTTTTGATCGGTGATCTCCATTCTAGAGGTTTCATGGTCACAACTGTGTGTGGTGTTTATTGTTAATCAAACGTCTTGAATTAAAACACACCTAATATAGTATCATTTTACTAGATTTTTTCCCACAAAGACAGCTCAGAGCTGATCATAAATAAAGGGTAATCAAATACGCGTGGGGGTAGCACATAAGGGGGCGCGAGATGATCGTGCAATCGATAGGAACCGTATGATCGAATTGTGCACGCTTACAATCAAACATAAATTGATTCAAATGGGCGGATATGAATCTGCGGCAATTGTTTGCTAAATGTCGCATGCGATTCGTGATGATCATGTGTTTGTGGAGTAAAGAGAAGAATGTTTATGATCTGCGCAACTCAGTGATGGTATTGTGTTATTACTATGGATACATGAGCACGTGATCATCGACTTTGTAATCGTGCTAATGCTCACAATATTAGCCAAAGTATAATCGAAGCACAAAATTTGAAGATGATTCAAATTAAGATTTGTGGTCCAGCCAATACAAACACCAACGCGAAGGTATAGGGGAACGTACAACATTCCACGCCCAGTTCACAAGCCTTTTCGGAAGTGAATGTGATTTCAAGTGTCGGATCCAATTAGAATCCAACGTTGACATAATGCGCCCATGCTGCGTGAGTTTGTATATGGTGTCGGATAGTAACTGATCTCTTCCTCCCCGTTTCCCTAGTTCTCCCGTTCGTTCGTTCGAGGGGAGCCAAACGGATCATGTACGGGGTACAACTCACATACACCGTTTGGAACGCAGCGAAGAAGCATTATCAGCGGAAATCAACTCTCGAAGTAATTGTTTTTTAGTGGCGCTGTACTTTTATACCGTTGTTCGAAAGCCCTTCTGCAAACAAAAGTTGGGTAAGTAAAAGTATTTCTTGCCGAGGTAAGTGAAAAAACGTACTGTTTATTATTTGATACACCATCGATACGCACACACGATTAACCACAACGGAGGTTTACAGGGTTTAATTTCTGGCGCTTCAATTTCACGCCGAACATTTGGGTGGTGGACCAGATGAGCGCATGATGCTCCGTATACGCATGATGCCATTATTTCATTATGATTTGACATCATTTGTAAATGGTGCGCTGCCGTTGGGTAGATTTATGACCGTTTCACACAGTAAGGGTCGCTGCCCAAAAATGTGTGCCTTCCTACAATATAGGCCCGAGCCGTGCGCGAACCGAGCTGCATCGGTTGTAACGGCGGGCTGGCCCTTGCCCCGGTCCAGCAAATACCACGCAGGTTGGATGAAATATCATCTGATTGAGCCGTTTTACGCGCAACACTTTGTTCTACGTTTCAATTCAATGAAGCGATGGGGCCCAATTGAGACCCATCAAAATGCGCACTCCCACCGGATAGATCCAATTCACGGGGATATGAATTTGAAGGCAAAAAAAGAGAAACACAACAAACAAAAAATATCTCCCCACGGGGTGGTGGTACGGTTCAACACGTTTTCACCGCAAAAGAAAGCGTCGTTTAGAAAGGGAACGTTAAAAAGGACATTTGTTATCCTCCCCTTTTATTCTTACGTGTACAAATTGCTGAGCCAAATTCAACGCGAACATACACACTTACCGGAAAGAGAAAAAAACGTATTTAAAATATTTTCCTCACCAAAACACAAAGGCATGTGCGGAGAGCGGATGTGACACGAAAAACGGTGCGAAAACCTCGGGATGGTGTTTGAGCCTCTTACGGAGGGTAACCCTTTTCAGAGATCACTTCCGGCCACCGGTGTCCCTTTCTTCGCATGATCGCTTCGTACTTTTTCGTAAAGTCTCAGTGAAGGTAATAATAAATGGAATATTAGTTCTTTAAAAAGGAACTACCAAACACCAACTATATTGCATCTTTCTTCTGGTTTGTGTGTTCGTTGGTTCCATTTTTTTTGCACAATTAAATCACGCTTTTCTTCTGCTACGTTTGGCGAAAACGAAAGCGGAAACGGTCATCCTTTTATACGCATCAGTAATGTGTGCAGCGTGTTGTGTGCGCTTCGGGCCCTTTTTACTCCGGATCCCTTTCTCGTCGGCAGGCAAGCCGATGGGTTTCATTCATAAAACCTTTAACGGTCGGCCGTGTGTATATGTGTGTGTTTGATAGTGGAAAAAGGAAAGAGCGTAGCAGAAGGACGCAAAAGGCATAACACAAAAATATGCTTCACACAGCATCGATTCGGTTCCGGTTTCATACTACCACTTGAGGGCTTGTACATTATGCCTTTTTCACTTTTGCTTTTGCCAAAAATGAAGAGATGAAAAGTGAAAATAATTATGCAAAACAAGGCTGCATTCAATGGTACGATCTGTGTGGTTCAGAATTAAATACCTTGGGTGGAACATAATACTCAATCACTGTAGAGTGATCCTTTTTTCACTTTCACATGCAGAACCGGTTGTGCGTAAGCGTAGTGAAAGTTTACCCCGTGTGTGAGATGTGTGAGTCCTTAATTAATCAACCAGCTGGGAAGGCATTTGTTTCCCTACCCCCCTTTTTCCCTTGGCGCATCGTTACAGATCGAATTCAAACACTGTGAACTGGCGCTCAGATGTCCATCAAGCGTTGCTTTCGAGAAGGACAAGCGAGAATCGAAAGATTAAATTGCCTCGTCAGGACAGCGAAGGTTGGGTCGTGGGATGGTGGTGGGGTTTTTTAGCATAATCCTCAAGAGTGTGTATGAGAACCGAATCCCCGTCAGCTGGTGGATTTGGCACGTGGGGTGAGGCTGGGTCGGTTCGGGGTTGGCAACGCGCAATGCTTTCTCTCCGCACAATAATGCATGCGTTTCGATGTGCTCTCGCGGGAGTTATGCCTTCTCTCCTGCGCGCACACACACGCACACCCTTCCGAAGTGTTGTGTTTGAAGGGGATGATGATCCGACGGAAGAAGGCAAGCAGGGAGGCGTGACACTGCAAGGGCAGCTGCCTATGACGAGAAGAGCAAACGCAACAAGCAATAACAGTCCCGCTGCCCGAGTGTACGAGCATTAGTTTCTCCGAGCACTGTATCGGTCGGATTCGCCTACGGCTGGGTAGCTGTCGTGTTGGTAGCAGAAATCCGGTCCGCGTTACAGTTCGGTTTCATCTCTCATCGCGGAACGTGCTCTTTAAGCGACCGATAAGCGCTGTTTTGTCCGTACGCGACGTGTGCTTTCTTTCCGGTGGTAACGCAAAGCAAAAAAATCGCACGCGCACGAGGTACGAAATCTCTTATCACCAGCGACACGAAACAGTGCCCCGGTTTGCTGCCCCACTACAGGCTGCTGTGTTGGTCTACGATCACCGAGTGATCTTGGTGTAAGGTGCGTTCTGTGTGTGTTTTGCTTGTTTTTTTTTGTTTTGTTTGCGCAATCCTTTGGTGTGTTGAAATGTGGAGCGATCCTTTTCACTAGCTGGTGTTTGTTAGTCAGAATTCACAGCTGGCAGCAGAAGTTATGGTTTTGTTGTGTGTTAGGAGTCGAAGGTACTCTCAAGTACAGTACACCGTAGTGGAGAAAAGTGCATTACACCCTAATCCTAGAACCGGTTTACAACGTCACGTGGTTATACTACTAACAACAAACTGCTTACCAACAGTAACCAAAACTGTGCACGGAAGACCCGATCTTAGTGCCTTTTTCGAACAGCCAGCGAGTGTCACCCCACACAAACACGTCCAAAAGTGTCAGTTCGCCGCGATCTCAGTGTTGTACGGAATTGTTTACTTAAAAATAGAAACGTTCCCTCAGCAGGTTCCTCATCCACCGTAGAGAAAACGTTTAAAAATGTTTCTACGCACGTTACTTTTTCCTCCTCCCGACTTGGAAAGCCCGGTAGTGCCGGTGAAAGAAGACGTGACCAGCTGTTGAAATAATAATAAAATGAGACATTGCTTCTAAGTGGCACTCTCGGTTGGTAGACCGTGTAAAGTTGAAGATATGTGCAGGCAGTGTGCAGGAACGATCGGATGATTTGGTGCGACTAAACCACCGGTAGCAAGTTCACGATCGTGTAATATGATCGCGAGAAAAGTCTATCCGGTGGTGATGTGAAATTAAACACCTGAGCGATGCGCTACCTAGCAAACTGGCTAAGTATAATCCACTTTGACCACAACATTTGCATGTTGCTTCAGGGCTGGAAAGCCACGACGGGGAAAAAAGAGCTGACGCCCTGACGTATGTACTTTAGTGGAATAAATTACCCAGACATGTTTGGCGGTTAACGAAAGCTCGGTGACACAACTTCAAAGTTTGCAGCATGGATCGGCGATCGTTAATATTTACATTGACCAATTCTAGAACGAGACACGCATACTGAGTAGATGCTCCAACCGTTCAATGGGATTTATGGGAAGCTCCCGCCCGACGAACGTTTCCCACGTATCCCCGGGATCTTGAACATTCACAACTCGACGTTCGTTGCATTGATTCAAACCCGTTGCGGAATAGCAAACTCTACGTCTCGCTCATTTGAAGGGTGGAAGATTCTGGAAACGCCTTGACTTATGACGGAACCCCTCGACAGTGAAGAGGGCAAGAAGTTCGTGCAGCAATGCAAGTTGTGTATTGGTACGTTTTATTTATCGAACTGTGGTCGCCGGCCGGTTTCGTTATCAGACGGGTGTGCCGAAACATTGTGTGGCGATAATGAAATGCTGTACAACCTCATTACCGCCACATGTAGAAAGCGTAGCTTGCAATGTGAGCAGTTAGAAATGGTGCTTGAAACATATTTTTTGTTAGAACCGATCAGTACGATAAGGGCGATATCGAGTCTCATTACTGATCGATATTTCGAGAGATTAAGATAAAACATATATTTGTGGATATTATGTGACATAGATCGAGTTTAATACCAGCGTCAGCAGAGGTAGTATTTATTCAATGTAGACACAAAATAATCAGCATAAACGTAGCGCGTTGAACCTTTTTGCCGATTTGTATTAGACTTCAAAGAACCGGTTAGATCCGGACTAAAGTCTTTTCAATTCTCTTCAAATTCTACGTCCTAAAGAACCGGTCTCAAAATTGAGCGGATCTCCCATGTGTCTCATAGCAGTAAGATCTTCCCCTCAAGATGATCGCAAGAAGGGTGATCGCACTCTGTTGGAAGTCATTTCTACGATGTCACGGTTTCCGCACGTTTCGTTACGGTTACGCATGCATTGCTTTCCGGTGGGTGGTGGAAGAAATTCTAGCTTTCAACACGTCTCCCAGTGCAAATGGGGTAAATATTTAAGCGTAAGACCGACTTGTTTGTCTCCCCATTTCAAGTGTGCATGTTGATGTTGTACTGGCACGTTGGTACTTGAACGCTAGAGAGTTGCGCCTTCTTTTTTGTTTTCTGGAAGGTACAATCTAAAACCATTCCCTCTCCAATTGCGTAATGGTTGGAAAATAGAGTAAACAGTTCTTAAAACCCTTTTATAGAATACCCATCGTATGATCGCGAATAACTTCGGTTGTTCTTATTCATTCACACCCCAAACGGAAGAGAAAGACTCACTTTTGATGGGTCATAAAGATCTTTGTAACGTTCACGACATGTTCCTCCTCAAAACGGTTTCTTGGGAGAAATTCCGTATGACCACGAAAACATACAACAAATACCTCGATCGTCTCCCATCGGCTGTTTGTGGAGACAAAAATAGAGTTTTGCCGAAAACTGTCTAGCGCCCGTAGATCCGAAGCCGGGGAGACATAAATCATGCCGAATGTTTCATGGGAAGTGGTCGGACGTGGAAGCGACAGCCATGACCTGTTTGTGAACTCCCCGCTTTTGTAGATTCTGCCATTCATTGTACATCTTAAATTGTCCACAACCGTTGGGATTGCTCTTGATGTCTAAATGTTGACGCTTGGTCATTCATAGATTAGGGCCGTGAAGAAGCGCATAGGTATGACCTACATTTTCAAATAAAACTCTTTACTTGTAAAGTTTTAGGATGATGTAACTGTTCGAAGAACAAAATTCAAGATCACCAACTTCTTCAGAATCGAAGGCTGGAACTGAGAATACTCTGGTGTTTCTCTAGAGTTTCATGGCTACCCTTCAGTACATGAAGTGTACGTCACGTTCTGGTATAGGTCAAGTTGAGAGAAACCAGTGTCTGTGCAAATGAACCGCACGAGTTTCCGGTCGCAGTTTCGCCCAAGGTATCAAGTTGTGTTACAACTTCCCGGCAACCAAAACTACCCCTTTTGCCCACCTCTATTTTAGCAACGCTGTGTGGGATGATCGAACAGATGCAAAGGGGGATCTCCGTCACAAAACGGCCAGTGATTAATGATGGCTTCGATATCGCATTGCAAATTTTCTGCTCAAGTACGATGCAGCCTGCAGCTTCCATTTATGATGTGCGATATGCGATATTGTGCGAAGGCGGCTCTCTGGGGGTGTAGTACACGAACGTGGTGCATTCGATCGTGATTCCGTATTGCATTACCGGGACCGGAACAATGCAAATGTTGTTGCTTTATTTTAAACTTACACAATAGCACCATAAATGAGTTTGTCGTCGGCTCGAACGCAATAGGTTCGTCGTAAATGGCCAGTGGCAATGCAAATGTGGGCCACCTACGCCGTTCTATCGGTGGGGTGGCATGTATGTGTGTTTAGTGTGGCCGTTGGGAATAGATTTTTCGAAGGAGGTGCTCGGTCGGGCTGCGAAGTGATGATGAAAAACGTGGATTAGTAGTGGTGGTCATTAGTACGGTAAAAATATTTTAAAGTCTTGTTTAGTATTTTCCGCTAATGAATGTTTTATGCTCGACGTTAAAACGACATAACGTGATCGGTTTATTGTGCAAAAGGGATGACATTTCCTGGGGTTTTATGGCAAAGTGTGTGTTCAAATTCGACATCACATTTTTGTTTATTTTGGCCACGATTCGGCCACGAGTTTTGAAAATTTACTGTGTAGTGAAGGACAAATAGACAATTTTATAACTTATACAACATTTCCTTCAACAACATCAAATAAATCAAAACGCTGCATATTTGTATGCAAAAATAAGCAATAAAAATATTGCACCGACTCCATGAATTAATATAAATGCTAATTCCCAAGACACCGCACCGATCCAATCGGTAAACAAGTTTTTTCCCCATTATTACATGAATTAAACCAAACACAAATACGCACACGTTGTTTTCGATCGTGCGCACGTATGATGAAAAAAAGAGCATGAAAACCGTGAAACAAATATTACTTTCCAACCATATAGCACTCAAAAATACACCAAGGCAAACATATAACACTCTCGTCAATCTGTTTTCCTAGAAGTGTGATGAGTTTTATGGGGTTCCTCTTTTTTGTTACTGGCTGTTGCGCTTCAATAAGCTATATGGTACAATCGTCGAAACATTAGCGCTGATGGGGAATGCAAATTTTCGTTCCATCTACTAAACGCTTCTACGCGCAACAAGTGAAGAAAGTTCAAGGGCCTAGTTGCTCCATTCTGGGTGACCTATATTTTCCCTCAAGAGTATCTTGTTGCTTTCATTTTTTTCCACACTTGCAGGATTCAAGTGTCCTTTGCAAAATGGGGAGCGAATCGAATTCGTCACGGTGCGTTTCCACCTTCTTGGAAATGGCGCTTTAATTTTATATAGGCGTCAAGTTACAGCTACATTCGGTTGTTTCCTACGAAAACCTTAAAAAAGAAGGAAAAATGAAAAATATTAACTTTTTAGGAACATTTCGTCTTTCGAATTGCATAACTTTAGGGGATTTCTCTTGCAAAGAACATACATTTAGGCGAATAATTAAAATAATATATAATTGCAAACTGAATCACGATTATTATGATGGAACTATCAGTGCATTTGTTAAAATTTAAGACCAAGTTCCAATAAGCAATGTACGCTCCTCGATATGGAAGTATCTCTCACGCGCTCGGCATAGCAACAAGTGTCTGTCACGAGTTCTGTGGTTGTTTCATACTGTTTACTTCGTAATCAATTCTCGATTAGGAACTCACCTGACAGCGTACCCCCCACTAGCACATCTTCAACGTGGCACGGCAAAGGAAGAGTGTAATAAATGCATCGAAGAAATGAAAACCAAGAATGTCCGTCAACCAAGTTGGATAAAATATCATCGTTAGAAGTTCGATGCAAATTGAACGGTGAGGGATGCTAAAAACCTCCCCCTACTTTATCACACAATATGACTTGACACTGCTCTTGGAAAATCGTCAATGATATTATGCCAAACACGTCATCACCATCACGATGATGCTACTATGTATAATGCTGTGCACTTCTTCTTGAGTGCACTCGCCCTTCCGAATGCACACGTCACGTACCGTATGTACAGATGGATAGTCTCTGAGAGATTTGTGCAGCTGCCTTTACGTTACAGCCGTCTCTGCCAGACGATACCAGGACGATTAACGAATACGGGGTGGGATCCGGGTGTTTAAACGATGTCTACCCCACAACCACAATGTACCCGTTGCGATCAACCAAACATGAAGATGAATACCTCGCCGAAGAAAAGACACACGTGTGTAGACAACATGCAAATCGGTACTCGTGAAATGGTGTTAATGAATGTGCACACATTATGCACTACGAATGCATCGGCACGGTTGCATCGTCACCTAGTAGTGAGGGGGCTCTGAAAAGGTGTTGCTCAAGTGGTACCTTCGTCGAGAGTGGCTTTGACCCGAGCTGACGGATGTCGTCCCGACAACACTTGAAGGATGTGGTTGATTCCCGGTAAGGTGGCCCAATTTTATCTTCCATCCAACATCTCATCGATTGGAAATGAGGTTTTATTTATATCCGAACCGTTTTATTCGTCTTATGCTGGGCCGGTCGGTTTGGTTGGAAGGGAAATTGAAATGGGGTTTAACCACAGGAGATAAGGTTGGCGGGGTGTAGTTTAAGAAGTTGCATCTAACACACTAAAAATAGAAATGCAATTTATTGGAGGAAAGTAATAAAGTACACTAACACTTGCTAATTTGCAATTATGAGCAACAAGTTGATTCGTGTGCCAAGAGCGTGGTTTGGTCTAAATTTATCAGACCACAAACATTATGTTTCACCGTACGTCCACAGTTTCGCAAACCCGCATCCAGTTCCGGTTTTGGATGGTTGGACGTTTTGGAACAAATTAGCCAACGAATCGTCCGTTAAATGGAAGGTGTTTGCATGCACGGTAAAGCTGATACATTCCATCAGGTGTAGAATCGTGCCAAATTTTATTCAAGAAAAAGACCATCACTTCTAAGAAGTACGCGGCGGAATTTTTACATTGGACAAAATCAACCGATTAACGCTAGTTTTATGGGCTATAAACTTTATATTTCGACGCGCACTACGCTTCTCAACATTACCGTAACGCGTAAAACGTCCAAACACTCAATTATTCATTCATTAAACCAACAACGATCATTCAAACGATCACAAACCCATCGATTGAACATTCCTGGTGCGTCCGCCCAATGCGATGGGAAGGAAGGGGGCTAGGGTGAGAGTATAATAAAAATGGCAACATTAAATCAATCACTCGCATACAGAAAAACTTGACACTGCCCATATGGGATGCTATCTTCATCTGTTTGGTGCGCGCACTGTTATTTAGCACAGTTTTTTGCAGTAGATGGAGCTGGTGCAAACATTTGCACCACTTGCGCCACACACTGCTCGCGCTTCGAAGGTAAAGTGGCTTGATCTTGTCCGGAACATCATCGACTGATCGTACGATAGATGGGGTGGGTTCGGGGAATCGGTGTCACCGGTTGCAGATCGTCTGTGCTGGTGATGTTGTATTTTTAGGCACAAACTGCTGTAGCCGATCGTAAATAATATTCCACCATCAACTCGTTGATGTGGTGAGACGGATCAAGATACAAATAAGCACTGCTTACTTATATCTCCGCAGATCTTATCAAATCTCCCTAGCGTTTGCAACGAAGATCATATTTTGTTATATTACTACCTTAAGAGGTCAGCCCAATCTGGATCTTCTAAATAGTATATAGTTTCATAAATTGTTGGCAGAGGAATCTTGGAACTGTTATTTGAATTTTGAACAAAATCATTGTCAATGTTGTTCGGCCATAAAAAGTTCCATGCTTAAAAGTCGTTTATGAGAAGAGTTGAACTCGTAACTGGCATGTTATTGGATAATTAAGTTACCGTATTTACTATTTTATCCATCCAAAGGAAAGTGATGTTGCAGTCCAATTTATACCGAGGCTGGGTGTATTTTTAACAAACAACAAACTATTGATAGAATCTCTTGAACAATTTCTGATACATTAGATGTTTTTTTAATTTTTTTTTCCTCAGATACAGCTGAGGTCCGTAACATGATCTCATACCTATTCTCAAATCTAAACCCTAGAATAAGTTGCATGGTTGTTTTCATGCCGAATTCATCTGTCATCGCCTTTTATTTGTATTTGCTTTAACACGTTTGTTGTAAAATGTTGCCACCCTGTGATTAAATGAAGGATTAGTTTACATTCCCTTCCTGCCCGGAACGAGAAGAGTGAGGCTGGTTATGGTGATGCAGGAATGGACAAACTGGTTCCGATATTTTTTGATTACTGCGAAATGGGTGATATTTTTAAGATGTATGTGAAACAAAACGTGTGAAATATTTACACGTTTCTTCGAAAGCTTCCATATTTCAATATGCGATCGTGGACTCAAGAAATATCGTGTGGTTGTAATGAAAGATCTCTCCAACGTAGGGGGACAGAAGCTTCATTTTTCATCCGGTGTACACGTGAACACTGCGCCGTACACATAACTCACCACGCAAATAACATCATACCTTCGGGAAAACACAAAATTCGCCGAATCGTCAAAACGGTAAACTCAAATCGTATTTTACACGCTACCTGCACAACCAATCGCACCCACACAGCGCCCCAGCAATGAGCGTGGAGTGGAAACAGATTATCATTTGGCAAACATTCATATATTTGACCGGGTCTTAAAATGAAAAGGGTTTCACCATAGCAACGGTACATTATTTTATGATTATTTTTTAAAGCCTCCCTCGGTAGCCAGTGGAATTGCAAACGGTAAGAGTGGCACATTTGTATGCAGATCAAACAGTACTTTAATTTAACTGAACACCGAATGCTCTGAATGGGAAGGACTTTATGCGCTGTCTCACTACCGTTTTTTGGTGGGCCTCCCAATGGTGGACACCTGTTGCTTCCGATTCGGTTTGTTCGTTTTCCCTCTTTTTCTCGCTGCGTTTCTCGCTCTCGTCATGAACCAGCGTCTCATCGGATTAATTGGTATCTCCGGGCATATCGCGTACATAATCCGTTCCATTCTTCCTTTCTGCCTCCGGCGTGCAGTATTAATCAAAGACGAAGCTGAATAAATTCCAATTTATCGTCCCCGAGGTATTCAGGTCATCTGTGAACTCTTTGACAGATTTTGAACTCGCAGTCCGTCGGCTGGCGTTAGTACGGCGGCTGCCAGCGTGCATCAAGTTTGTTGTTCGCCAATTGGCGAATGGCCCATCAAACAATCCTGTCCGCCCACTGCATCCAACGCTGCCCTTTCCCGGTGTGGTCACTTTTGGGAAAATGGCCAACTACTACTCCCCGGTGGACGTTGAAGGCAGCAAATTAAATGAATCAACAAATCGCATCCACTGTAATATCTTCGTCATCTTTACTTCATCGAAGCGAAACTTTGCAGGAATGAATTGTGGCATAAATTGTTTATAATGACAATAAGCTGCCATAGAGCTGCCATGGAGCGGTTGTGGGGTTTACTTGGAACCGTTTCCTTTCCATTTCCTTACCTTGCTCGTTGACAAATGATTATAATAACTTGCTCTGCTTACGATTGCAGTTTTGCACAATGCAGCGTTCTTTTTTTTTGCCCAACCATAACTGACGGATTGTCCCGTCGGTGTCGGACGTATTGTGCTATTTTTACCGATAATGCTATACATTCAAATAGGGGCTTTCCATTTCTTCCCTCACTCCATTTCTTATTGTATTTCTTTCGCTTCCGGTGAAAAGTTTCGTACCGCGTAGTGAGGGATGAAGTAAAGGATTTGATTTGTTTGTTTTCCCATTTCCGATGGGGGAAAACTTAGTTTTTCTCTCGGTAAGCCGCCTACCTTTGCAGCCCACTCGCTTACAGCCACCAATCTTGTATTGTATGTGTGTTTGTATGTTAAACAACAGGAGTAAGCAGAAGATCGTGAGACGTTCGGTAGACCTACTCTAGAAGGTTGGGAAAACCGATCGATCCATAAACAATGTTGGCATTGTTGCCTTACGTTCGCGATCAAATGCTTACCATTCAATCCGTGCTATAAATAAGTGTGAATTTTTAAATCATTCATGTAAAAGAAGCAGAATACATTTACAAAGATGTCTGAACAAGCCCCGAAATGTTGACAGGGTGGATATAATTTAACCTGACGTATGCAAAAAAAAAACAACAAAGAACTGATTCCTAGTCGACGATGAAAACGAAGAGAAAGAGCATATTTCAAAGCATAATGCTGCAAGCGATAAAATGAAGTCCAACTGGTAAGGATTAGTGAGGATGTTTGTTTTCCCCTTTTCTGTCTGGGTTGCTGTCTTTTCAATTTGACCAATCTTTGAACACTGACATTGGAGGAAGTAAGTGCGCTGGAAACATGACAAAAGGGATGATTAAAGTCCTCTTAATAAAATGAGCCTTCAGGTCCTTTAAATGTCTTTAAAAGATTCTAAATCATTTAAAAAAAATCTTTCACAAATTTAACAATTTAACACAAATAAATAGATTTAGTATAATATCTCTCCATAATAGGTTTTCCAGAATGTATGCTACCATACTCTAATGATGTACAGAAAAATTCCAACAAATACAAATCAATTATAAACTTTTGCCAGAAGCATAACAACATCGTACATACAACACATTAAACGATCAATTAAACGGCTGCGTAAAGTTAGTTTAATTGCCATCGGTGAACCGGACGCCGTATCCTTCGCGTCCCGATTGGATGGACATAATTAACTGTCCGGTACGATCTGAAAGTTTAAAATTGTGTTCCAGTGTAGAAACCAAACGGTGGCGGCTTCCTCATTTCGATTTCGCTTAGACACAACATCGTACGGGAGAATGTGTAAAAGGAAAGTTCCAAATGAAAGCAAACAAACAATTTGCATTTTGTACGATATGGAAGCGGAAGACAATTCTGCGAAAAAAACCCCTGGTGTACAGAGACAACAACAACCACTAACTAAACGGTGGTGTGGCGTGCCTTTTTTCCCTTCTCGCGGGAGCTCGTGTATACGATTCGCTTAATTGGTCGCCACAAACCATCGTCAGGTACTGGGCGTCTCCATACCAACCGGAAGCAGCAATCAGGGATGGACAGGTGCAAAAGTTAATTTAACCGCTTTGACGCCATTAGAATATTGAAAGCGTTAGGGGTGGAAAAAATAAAAAAATAAAAGAGTCGAATGCAAGGAGTTCATAGCTTCACCATGCTAGCCGTAAATTTACACGTGGGTTGGGAACACTTTACGCTGAGATATTCAGCTTCTCTCCATGTTTGCTATGCCACGGTGTGAGTGGATGTGGTTTTTGCTCGGTACAATATTTCCCAACGCGCTCTCTGGCAATGAACGAAGAAAAGTTGTGCACGTGAAAAAAAAACCCTCTCAAACGTGCCTCAAGAAACACCTGTTGAATGCAACGATTTCAAACGGAAAGGTAACGCTTAATCGTAATCCTGCTCCTCTGGAGAGATTGAGATAGGTCGTCCAAGAAGGAAAAAGAAACGAACCATATGGTGTGGCTTAAATAAACATTTCGTACGTAGAGGATGAATTAAAAATCTTTCTCTTTTTTCCACAGGTCTATGAAATGTTAAAAGTTCTCCAAATTATTTTTGCGCCTAAATTTAGGCAATACTTTCTACAAAATTGGTTTTTTAAACTTCTTCCAGCAATATGCTTTAAACAAAAGACCCGGAAGAAGGTTTTTCTCGTTATTATCACTTCTTGGTGCTATCCGTCACCTTTTTGTAGCTAATTTTTGGATTATAAATGTGACATGTTTTAAAGAGTTCTTTGTTTTTCCGATTAGCAACCAAGCGGCAGGTGTTAATAGGCTAACTATTAGGGTAGGTCAAACACACATGTGTAAAGTGTGTACTCGCGTGTCTTCTTACACAATGGCGCTTGTTTGCACCTCGACATTGACCGACCGTTTCGGTTGGAAATGTAAATTGAAGGTCGAATTGTTTTATTTGACGACTTAACAATGGTTGGAATTATTGCGCGTGGTGCGTACCTTTTTTAAAAGTTTCGTGGAGATTTTTTTCACCACCTCTAAAGCGTATTTGTTTAACTAGACAGCGAATAAAAAGGTTCCGGAATGTCTTTCCAGTTCCAATTTTCACTGTTCGTCCTTCCTGCTGGAGGGTTGTTCCACCTTCTTTAGTAACTGAGATGTGGAACGGAATGAACAGATCTGCAGCACACAAAAATTGCCGTCCCTATTTCTAATTTGGATCCCTTTTTTCTTTCGCTGCCTCGGACGGCCAACCATTGAAACTCCCTCCTCCGTACCTTGTTGTTCGGTTTTTTGGTGCGCGTTTAAATTTACTTCAGCCCATCCCGTCCCAAAATTCCTGCTCACCCAAGTTCTCAGTACGCGGTATTCTTCAAGGACGCAATACCCTCCAGAAGGCAAATGTGCGCCTTCATGTGCCAACCTGTGGAGAGATTTTCCCTTTCACGCGCCATGGTTTTGGGGGAGCGGACAAGTGAAAGTGCCGCACCCGACACCCCGTTCCCCGTTGGCACGACCGTAGCAAATGGAAGCAATTTCAATTCAATGAAAGATAAATCGCATTTCCGTCAAAATTCAACCCTCCGTCAGGAGGCTATTCATTCGCATCACTTCCAGTGTTGGTTGTGCAAAAGGAGGCGAAAAAAAAGGATAAAAGAGGGAGGAAAAATACTTGCCGCTTTATTTTCCTTGCCCCTCCATCGCGTGACAGTTCACCCGGGTGTTCCGCGGAGCGAAAGGTGCAGATGCTGGATGACTCTAGAAGTTTATTTACCGCGCAAAATCTGATTCTTCGGTAAATGGCGTTAGAATATGGAAGGGCCGGGTGACGGGTATACAACGCAACTACGTCGAAAAAAAACCCTTGGACCCTGTCCCCGAGGGTTGGAAGATGGTTGCCTTCCAACGATCCTTCCCAGGCAGAGTGCAATCGTACGGCTGATGACTGTGCGTATGGCATCGTTTTTGTAGTCGCGCGAATAACGAAGACGACATTCCCATGGAACTTGGCAAAGGGGAGGAACTCTGGTGAGGGTGGCAAAACGGTAAATCTAATTTTCTTCCAAAAAGATTGACTGCGTACAGTGCTCACTCCACCGTTTACGTCCTAACTCCCGAACACGGTGAAGTTTAGGAAGACACGCAAGGGACGCGGGTTCGCTGATCCTTGTTTTACTCATTGCTTCGACAGTTGACGTTCATCAAACACCACCATCAGTCAAACAATTTGCGCCCGTATATGAGCGGGACACAGGCCGGGTCGGTTGCGTTTTTATGTCCAATATTTATGGTACGGCAACTACCCCGTAGGCCTACGACTACTACTAGTGCTTCCGCGAGAGGTCATAATTTTAACGATGAAAAGAATACAGCCGTGGAACCGGGCTTCGCCGGGACACACTTGAAATGGGATTAATTTTATTTCACGTTTCTTCACCGCCCGTGTTTCGGTG
The DNA here is from genome assembly GCA_000349025.1 of Anopheles minimus. Taxonomy (NCBI): domain Eukaryota; kingdom Metazoa; phylum Arthropoda; class Insecta; order Diptera; family Culicidae; genus Anopheles; species Anopheles minimus. Next base: position 4,078,631 of record KB664277.1, read on the forward strand.
GGCGGTTGTGATTTCTTGCACTTAATCTTGATATCTATGACGGTCTTGCTGCTGGTTTTGGAGCCCATCTTGCCATGGTGACCGAGGAAGGAGGTGGTATAATCAACGGTTAGACAACTTCCCCAACAGGAAAGTAGATGATTATTTAGTGAGGACCACCTCGCTGGTAGGAATAGGAAGAGGAATAAGTAAAAGCTTGACCATCCTCACAATCCATAACTCGGCACATAAGCGTAACTCAACGCCACAGGGGACAAAGAGCCTGACTGGTATCCTCCCTTTGCAAAGAGACAATCTGTCAGGATTTGTAGACGACCTCTTGCATTCTGATCATTCTGGTGTTGGAAAATGGTTTTCCTAACCGCGAGTGGAAAATGTTTGAATATCCTCTGGCGGCCGGGGGGGGCATACAAGCGGATTAGCCAGTGACGTTGCAGCAAATCGAGAAAAAGAACAAAGTGAACCCTGCCGTCCTTATCGGGCGTTGATTGTGTGATCTCGTTCGGTTGAGGAAGCACATCCCGTTTTTCTGCTTATCTACCGTACCTTCAATGCAATGCATCGAAACCCTCTCTGGAACAGGCTCTATCATTATGATCCGTACCTCCATCAAATCCTTTCCGTAGCTGACAACAAACGTTGCTGGTTGGTGAAACCTTTGATTTTGAGCTCCACTTTGCTACGATGAAATGGATGGGTGCCTTTTCCACGAACTGCAGACGCGTACAACGTGTTCATGTTACAGATTTTGTGTCAGGACCAATAGAAGTGAACTGCCCCGAAAAAAAAAACCCGCGCCTGTAAGCTCCATATGGAAAGTGGCGCTCCACTTCCGAGTGCGTTAAAATGGGCTTTGAAAGCGTCACTTTTTTCAGTGTCGGTGTCATATGACGGATTTGCCGTCAGTCAGGGCCGGGGAGGACAATTTAAAGTGCTACTAACTATCCCACTAGACTGTGTTTCATGTATTTTAATCCAAGTACACACACACATAAGCGAACGGATGTGTCCTGACGGTTAAGTGCCTTGTTTTCTCGTACTAGGAACTAAAAAGTCCTTTAAATCGTACCCCCTCCAAAACACATACATGCCCTCGCCAATGTCAGCCTAGTGTTGGAACTCCTGTAATGATGTCAAGTGCGCATTAAACTACCGATGGCTTCCTTTCTTTCCATTTCCTAATCGTGCAGTAGAAATAAAAGTGCTACAGCAAATGCATTATACATCATGCCGCTTCGGTACGGTTCAAAAGAGGCCGCGATCCACCGACAACAAATGGCGTGCAACGGGTAAAGATGGTGCAAACGGTTTCTTTAGGTCACCGTAAATGAAATGGTCGTATTTTCCAAACAGTGGTTCGATCCGGAGTTGATAAACGGGGTGGACTCACTGTGCATGGCAAGATGAGATCATTGCGCGTTTGTTTTCTTACCGAAGCTGTTTGTTTTTAATGTGCATGGTCGGCTCATTCCTGGCGTTTCTTCACACTGCACCGACCAAACCGATGGATGGTAGTGGGTTTTTTTTACACTTTCCCATCTCCGACACGCTTTTATAGATTGCGGTTTCGTTTTTCTTTTTTAATTCGTTAAGGAGTGATGGTTGATAATTGATAGAATCAACTCTACTGACAACACTTAACACATCCCGACGAATGATCGAATGTTTGTGATTCCCCGTGGGTGTAGTCGTTGTTTTGCCTCGGTCTATGAAAGATTTATGGGATCGACCGACCGGTGGACGGTCAAGTTCGAGCTATCACATCTGTCTGTCGGTCACGGACATAACTTCAATACCACCCGGTTCCGGCTAGGCAAAACTCCTGTGCCACTTGTTGAGAGATTAACTCCACCCCTATCAATCGATCATTATAAACAGTTTTGAAAAAAGTGATTTAATCTTCATTTGCTTGATTGGTTTCTTTAGTGGCATGGGATGTAGTAGCAACGATACAGCTGAGAAGCATTTGGCGTAGATGCCACTCCTTACAGACAATGCTTTATTGCTGATAAGATAAAACAGAAGTACGTTATCTAATGAGCCCATTTGCTTCCAATATTGGTTCCATGCGTTTTGATCTGTAAAATCTTCATTCACGTGCGTTATAACATCACTAAAATCATGCCCCTCAAATCATTTAACTTGTCCAACAATCATAAACTTGTTTACGATAACCTACTTCACCGTTATGACAATCTCAGTTAAGAAAGATAAGGATATTGAAGATACTGATGGTTCTGAAACTTCATCAAACCCCACTCATTAATGATTGAATTAATTTGGCCGTTCTCTTGCTTCGTTCGTTCTTCTGGCCAGATCATCAAAACTGGTGCGAACCAGAATATGTTAACGAACGCGTATACATCGTCCAAATTTAGCACACATCGTTCACCAATGCTGGACATCTACATATTTCAATTGAAGGCTTTTTTTAAGACTGAAGAAAGAATTCAGAGGAGTTCAAGTTGAAAAGAGACGCCTAGAGAGAATACCTCCCCGAAGAGACCCAACGATGAACGCGGTGCGTGTCTCCCTCCACTGGAGAAACGAATTCTTTCAATAAGAAAGTTGTAATTAAAATAACTCCCTCCACTGGCTCATTTCTTTTCAAGCAGAAATTTATACTGAGGACATCATTTTGTATTACACAATCGTCTAAAGTTTAGTGTGCCTACAGCTTTCGAGCCGTTATTCTTTGTCTATCTTTCTTGTTATTCCCAGAATATTAACACAAGAAGGAAGATTCCTTCACCCAAGGGGACATGATAATAGCAACATTTGTTTAACTTTTTATCGCACACCTTCAGCTGCTAATGCTAACCTGTTGATGCAATTAATCTTGAGCTTCAGCGCTACCGGAGCTTATCGTTGTTTTACTAATGCCCCATCACCCTAACCGTTCGCCCAGTGTGGACGAAAGCATAACAACATCCGTCCATTCGGATCGCGACGCAAATGCTCAGCCTAAGCTAAAACGAAAAGATGTCACGAGTAATGAGTCTGCGCTCGTTAACAATGTTTGCTGGCGCTGGAAGTACGGCGAGATACGGCGTTAGGAAGATGCCATCATAATTTAATTGCTCCCCATGCATACTGTGTACCACCGATGTCCCTGACTGATGTCTCCCTGTGTTTGTTTCTTCCGTAGATCCACACCGCCCAAAAACGCCAAGACACCTTAAGCCTAGACGCGCCATAGAAAGTGTAGGACATATTAGCGAATATGTCGAACTCGTACGCGACTACGGGCGCACGGCCAACGTCTCGATGGAAGCGGTTTGTAAAGTCGAACCTGCTTACCTTCCTGACCGTGGTCGGTGTGTTCGGTGGTACCGCACTCGGACTACTGCTAAAGAACTCGGCCGATCCCTGGACACAGCGTGAGGTGATGTATATCCAGTATCCGGGCGATCTGTTCCTACGGTAGGGATCCAATCCTGTGTTGTCTTCGACGTGAGGACTAATTACTGATCAAACTGTATATCGTTTCCTTCCTTCTCTACGGCCAAGTCAGGATGCTAAAGTGTCTGATCGTACCACTGCTCGTATCGTCGATCACCAGTGCGATCGGTTCGCTGGATTTGAGCATGTCGAAGAAGATCGCTTTCCGGGCTATTGTGTACTACTTCACCACGACGATCTGTGCCGTCATCCTGGGCATTATTCTGGTCAGTACTATTCGACCCGGAGCGGGTCGTGAAGTGAGCAACCTTGGAGGCAAAGCCACCACGCGACAGGTGCTTACGGCCGACACACTGCTAGATCTCGTAAGGTACTTAAGGAGATAACTTGGGAGGCGTTGAAGATAAACGTAACTAACTCGATTTTTTTATTTTCAGAAACTTATTCCCACCGAATATCATCCAGGCCACGATGTTCCAGGTAAGTGAATGAAGAAGAAGAGCGCCTTTTAAGCGATTATTAACCATCATACCTTCTTATCCTTGCAGTTCCGAACCATTCTTGTCCCTCCAGCAAATGCTACCGGTGGTAAGTTGCTCCTTACTCGCGATCTTTATGCAACCACAGAACGGATAGTATTGGACCGGGAATTTTGCACCGGAAACACAGCTGTCAATCCGCAATTTCCACACACACGCTCACGGTGGAACCCCCTCCTATTGATAGAGTCGGCACAAATCATACTGTTTGGGGAGCGCTATCCCAACATCAAACAAATAAATCGTACGAAAGGAAACTCTCACGAAGCGGACAAGCGGATGAGCCGAAATGGACCTTCTAATCACTACCCCGATACACACCTTGCCCCCGTGCAGAAGGGATAAATTGCGGAAACGTTCACTTGTCACCGTCATATCAATTTTAGGGGTAATCTAACCCGTGGCACACTGCCATCACGCTGTGCACGTTGATCTGCATAGTGGAGATATGGTAACCGTCGTACCGTTTATCATCAATTGGGGGTGACCTTCTGGGAGGAAATACTACTCTAACGTTTACGTTAATTGTTCAAAATATGTATGCGAAAACAGCATTTTGGGGGAGAGACACAGGGTGACTAGTAATTAGACGTCTAGCGTTTGCAGTGTTATTAATACATGATCCATTTCCAATGTGTTTCCTTCCCTTAAATAGTTCCCTTGACGCAGTACAAGATCACATCCGAGTTTACCGAGGGCACGAATGTGCTCGGTTTGGTGATGTTCAGCGTCGTGCTGGGTACGTGCATAGGCAAGATGCGTGAAAAGGGCAAACCGCTGCTCAGATTGTTCGAAACGCTCAGCGAAGCAATGATGATCATTACCTCGTGGGTCATCTGGATCTCTCCGATCGGTGTACTGTTTCTGGTTGCGGCCAAACTGCTCGAGATGGCATCCTTCCTCGAGGTGTTGGGACAGCTGGGCTGGTACTTTATGACTGTGATGCTGGGACTACTACTTCACGGCTTCGGTAAGAATTGACACGGGGCGCATTCTGCTATATGGAGTGATTGTTAATTTTCATACGAACTATTTTTAGGTACAATTTCGGTAATCTTCTTCCTAACCACACGCAAAATGGCATTCCCGTTCATTGCCAAGATGAGTCAGGTGCTGGCGACTGCATTCGGTACCGGTTCCAGCTCGGCCACGATGCCCATCACGATCCGCTGTCTCGACAACATGGGCATCGATCCGCGTGTGACGCGTTTTGTCATTCCCGTTGGCGCCACGATCAACATGGACGGTACGGCACTGTATGAAGCCGTCGCTGCCCTATTCATTGCTCAACTACGTAATATTCATCTGACCTTTGGTCATATCGTTGCTGTGAGGTACGTGTGCTGTGCATGATCTTGTTGGTGTTGCGATAAAACTGTATTCCTTCTTACCTGCTTTTTTGTTTGACAGTGTGACAGCCACGGCTGCCTCCATCGGTGCGGCTGGTATTCCGCAAGCCGGACTTATAACGATGGTCATGGTGCTGGACACTGTAGGATTGCCGGCCGAGGATGTCACCATCATTATTGCTGTTGATTGGCTGCTGTAAGTGATCTTGTCCGTATGAGAAAGCGTTGCGAAGAACTAATGTGTGATCTTTCGTTCTATTTCTTCCCCCAAACTAGTGATCGATTCCGTACGACCATTAACGTTATGTGCGACGCTCTAGGAACGATTCTTGTCAACTCCCTGTCGAAAAAAGATCTATCCGGTGAAGCCAACGGCCATGTAGGAAGACCACAACATATCCGATCGTTTGAGATTAATTAGAAATCAACTAATCGTCCGTGTCCTTTGTTATGTTTTTAGCTGGAACTGGCTGAACCACACGAGCTGGTAGAATTGCGACCCGATCAGAAGGAATAAGCTCTCCCACTTTCATCTGGGTCAACACCGGACCGTAGAACAACATCAACTTCATCCTTTTGTCCATACCGTTGAACGCATTCTTGCATTTGATGCCGCGAAAGGGCAATCGTTGCCGTGTTTTTGTATCGCGATTAATACGTAAAATTGGTACGTAAAAGTCCCACCACTTTCGGACATATCTGATCACACACAGATCGTTTCGACGGCGCACGATATCCTTCTAAAGGCGATTCTTTTACCAAGCCCGAACGTCGCTAGTCTGTGTGAATGTTGTGGAAACATTTGCACACAAATTGGCAATTGGGAGATTGATTCCTGGACATCTTCCGGGGTGCTTGTTTGGATGTTTCTTCTCCCAGATTATAGCGCCGTGCTGTCACACAATGGTCTCAATGTTCAACAATCTTTGCGGATTTGGTGAAAATGAGTGCCCCACACTGCCCCGCCTTGTTTCATTCTTTCTTTTTTGCCTTTCTTCTCACCCATATACGCACACAAATTCTAATCGATATCGAAGCCAAAAGATCCTAGGGTAATGAACGAGCCGAGCAAGCATATGTTTGTGCCATGGAACAATAGAACGCGACAATAGGCAGATATATAGTAGCGAATACAAAGAAATTGGACGGCGTGGCGTTGTGCTAGGGAATTCATTTCATCGATTGTTTGCAGGTTAAATTATTAGTGTAAGCAACACAAAGCATAACAGTATCTATGTAAGAGCGGGTGCAAAGCACGATCGACCGTTTGCCGACGCATTAGGACCGGGCTCGTTTGTGGGCACATAAGCAACAGACCAGAAGCAAGGTGTGCAGGATACAGATATACTATACGAATAGAGAACAAGCGGTACCGGACGCAAATTGCGTGTGGCAATAGCACATTGTCTTGCCCCATATCTCCCATTCTAGCCAGGTTAACGCTTGGACATCGATGTTATATGTGACCGTATATCATATCGATGTTTAATACTCAACTAGACTACTTACTCGGATCAAACACTATACACTACACCTACTATACTGATATCAATCGCTTGTCCCCCCCTCTTGTTAAACTTTCCAGTCACTGCGAACTTGTGGCGATCGTGGTGTACAGTAAACGAAACGATTAACTCTGATCCCCATCCCACTTGTTTTGCTTTCATTTCCGGTGCATTTCATTTGCGTTTAGTACATTTGATAGAGGATAAGATAGAGCGCGGAAAGGACATACCGTTCCGATACCGTTTTCAGTTCAATACAAAGTTAGATCGTGCATACGCAAGGCTTACCGGATTAGGCGCGTCGTAAGCTAGGGTTTTAGCATAACTTTCGAAGTCAACGCGACGAGCTGCGTGAGCAAATGAGTGTTTGTATATTTCAAAATACTTACAAATATATTTTAATGATTCACCTTTTGTATCATACTTTTCCTTTATTATTTCCGTTTCCATTCGGCGTCCCGGTTTCCGGTTTAGCAGATTCCAGTTGGTTCCTTTTTTGTTTCTAAATTAGTTAAGCATTTCCTGTGCTGGATGTAGTGGAAACAATCAAACGCCACTTTAACACTTTTATTTCAATGCACCTAACTCATACAACCGTTTTCGATTTCGTTTGGGTTTTTTCTACTTGGATGTTGGCGAACTGAATAGCCGAGGCAAGCAGAAAAGGGATATTTGTTCCGAGGATCCGAACGCCATGCAAGAGGAAAAGAAAATAAAATGCTAAGCAGAAAGAATTTACTGTTAAGAACAGAGTTCCAGCTGAGATGAGTTAGCCAACATATAGAGATTGCCGGAAAACTAGCTGATTGTAATAGCAGTAAAAGAGAACGTATGTCTTCTTTGTGCGTGTGTGTTCGCTGTAATTGCTTCTAACCGAAGCGTAACTTTAAGATCGAAAATAAATACTGTTTAATGTACTAGAGTTCGTCTACCTAGCTCCATCCTACTTCCCGGAAAGCGCTTACAATAAATCGCTACAAACTGTTATTTACTGTCAACGAAATTAATGTCACGTATATTTCAGATAATTCATTCATGATGCATTGTCGACAAGGTTGTTAATAGTCGCAATATTTATATATATATAGAAAAGAAGTCGCAATGATAGAAGAAAATAAGTCATCCTAAACTAAACTTCATAAAAGGGTTTAAAGATAGCGCAAGGACCAAACTATTCGCCTTGCGATTGATCAACCGTCTGCCAGATGAGACGCTCCTCGTAAAAGTCTATTACCAGCTGCGGACAGTGCTTGCGGGCCTCTTTGGACTTTACCAGTTGCGCCCTGTCCTTGTCCTTCCATTGGATGAGGAACAACAGCTCGTTATCCCCTTCCGTGGCGCCGAGGATCTTTTCCGGGACGAAACCTTTCTCGAAACCGTTCAGCTCCTCGACCTGATCGCCTTCCGTCTGCTTTCCATCGTCGTCCGAAATCGATTTCGATTTGTTCGATTTCGTAGAGCTAGTTTCATCGCGTCCCTCGTCATCCGAGACGCCGTAGTCATTGTCCGATTCGCCTCCGGAACGCTTCTTCTTACGTTTCTTGTTGACGTCCTTTTTCGCATCGGTACGTGCTTGTTCGTACGCCTTTATAAGCTCTGGACAGTCGAGGTTTTCGCGCGGCTCCCATGAGTTGCAGCTCGAGTCGTAACCCTTCCATTTCAGAAGGTACTCCACCTTTCCCTTCTTTTCCCGGCGATCGACAACCTTCTCCACCACGTACTCTTCCTCCGTCTCGCTATCGTCACCGCTGTTCCCGTTCGTATTCTTTGGCTCCTTTGTACGACCCATGCTTCCTGCTGCGAAACTAACAAGGAAACCACTGTAAAGCAATGCGGCGGCATCGTTTGCGGGCACCGAATGGCGGCACCCTTCTACTTACGGGTATAGGGCACAAAGGGAAAACGCTTACACGGGATTGTTAGCGTCCGTCTGACTGTAGCGCAGAGTCTATTTTGCAAAACACAAACTTTTGAGATTTCACTCCTGGTGCGGGATTTCCGCTAACCGCTAGGTTTGTGCGCTATGCTTTAGCTAGAAGGACGCATAAAGGTATTGTGATGGCGCTTATTACCGCGAATAATGCAGAAATTGGGAGCGTTTACGGCCGCTGTTTGAAGCGTCGGATCCAGTGGTGACGTTTGGATTGACAAACGGTTTTTTTTTCAAAATGTCAATTTGAAATGCCCGTTTCGTGGTCGTTGTCCAGACTATGGAAATGTAAATCAAAGCATAATGCAAGTTTTTTTTAATTATTCTGTTCTAAAAGATATTGCCTTGTATTATAATTTGCATAAAAACTCTAAATAGACTCTTATACAGTTTTTAGCATCGGTACTTCCAGGTACTGGCGAATCCACCACAAATTCACCGTGATGCTCTAGAAAGTAACCCTTCTGCTCATCATTTCTATTTCCCACTGGCAGTTCACATTTTGAGTCATCAGCAATCAAAATAACAGATAATTTACAAACGGATAGCAACTAAAACATGAAATTGCCACTATTTTTCTCAAGTTCCAACATCAATCACGCAGCGGTAAAGCCTTTTGACTCAGTTGTTATTGTTTTATTTTCATTTCTTTGTCGTTTTTTTCAGATATACTGAGGATTGAAGAATTAGATCGCCCACCGAACGCTGCAATAATATCATCTACACACGTTCCCGCTGACTCGCCATCACATACTAAATTGCATTTTAATCAAAGCATAGAAGTATCGTCACTAGTTTGAAAAGCGCAAACACTTTGCGGAGTTGCGGACTGCACTCGGTCCCTATTTGGTTGATTTTGAAATCAATTTTCATCTAGATTCAAGTATATGTATCCAGTATAGCAGCGCCTAAAATCCGTTATCGTTGTTTCATTGGTAGAACAAGAAAATAAAACTTCTACGCCAAACACGGTACGATGGTATTATATGTGGAGAAATAAACAAATACGAAACAGAACAACGCTTAAAGCTATGCCGAAGGCTTGTTATGGTACTAGAGTTGTGTGACCGGGTGGATAGGGACGTCGAACCGTTTTATGTCGTGGACGTTGGTGGTCCCCCGGGTGGAATACCGCCACTACTGCTGCTAGCATCGGTTGCATCGAGGTTGATCAGGTTCGCGGACACCGTCACCGGTGCAGTGGACGGTAGACTAGCCGTGCTGGGCAAGGATGATTTAGCTGGCAATGCACCAACGTTGCCACTACTGCTCGAAGCGATCATCGATGGTGGCGGAGGTAATGCTATCGCTGGACGATCCACCGTCATAGGGAAACCCTGAAATGGTGGCAACCCACCGAACTGTTGCTGATGTTGCTGGTGATTATGTGCATGACTGTGTCCATGCCCATGATTATGACCATGGTGGTGTCCATGATGGTGCTTTCCTGTGGTAGTTTGTGGGAATGACTTCGGGACGGTGTTCTGACGACTAGAGTCGGTCGTTTTGGACAACCGTTCGCTCAATGCTTTTAGAGCAATTTGCCTAAAAAAAGGTTGCTCATCGTAAGTCTGCTAAACTGATTCAATGTCGTACATTGGACATACCTGCGCCGTTCCATATCGTGCGGATCTACACCCGGCAACTGTACGCTGATCGATTGCAGCGAAGAAGAGTTTGATTGCTGTGGACTCAACCGTTTTACTAGCCCTATTCGCAAACAGCACAGATACACCGGGTTTGCAATGACTGCAATGAATGGTTGCAACACGTTCGGGAAGAAACTTGCAAAGCGGAAGTTTTCCGCGCTATCACCACGCGTGCCGTTCGAGTGCCGCTGATAGAACCGCAGATAAACCCAGGATACGTACAGACCCGATGCAAACATTGCTGGGTAGGTTCCATCTAGTAACCCGCAAGCCCATAGCAAAATTGATGCTATGACAACGGTCAGCGGTACATTCCTGCAACCAACAGCACAATTTTTAAGCAAAAGCAATGGCGGGATGAAAATGTGCATAAAGCATACCTGTTGGAGAATTTACCGAGCGGTGTTCTAGCTATTAGATGGTCGGGCATTATCTGCGTAACGGCTACACTTATTGCTGCAATGGTAACAAATGCACGTTAACGTTCAGCCGAATAGGACCACTTTACCATTACTCACCTGCATTCATCCCAGCAAGCCCGTAAATACGAACGTTAAATAGAATCTCCGCATCTTTGGTTATCATCGAGTAGAACAGATAGTAGAAACTAGTCAGGATGGCCACGCCGGTGTTGGTGATGGCGAAGTAGTGCAACATTTCCATCTGGCCCCAGGACGGTTCGATCAGCTTGCCGCACAGTCCGACCGTAACCAGATCCACCAGCACCTCCCAGAAGTGCTGCTCGATAAAGAAGTAGGTAAAGATGGTCCATACCCAGAACGTCGGTGGCATCAGGTAGCCGGGTGTGACGCATAGCAGTACGGATATCCGCTCGGAGAAGGAAATCATATACCCGACCAGCGTCGCTATGCAGATGAACTTTATCGATGTCGAGGTGCTGCCCAGCAGGGCCGACATCTGCTGCCGGATGTACATTGCGTTGTTGCTAGCCATCCTGTCGTACCGGTTGGCGGTTCGAATTTACGCAATCCTTCGATCTGGATTGCAGCCCTTTACTTCCCTTTGCACCGCAGAACGCGCCCTGAGCGGTATCCAAACATTTATGCCGTGTCAGCAGCGACGATAACAACAGCAACGGCAGTAACCAGCAGGGCAGACCTTCGCAATGGCTGTCATGCAAACACGAACGCCGACCAGGTACGCACGCTAGAGGAGGGTTTGGGTAGAAATTGTCAAGCCTTTTCGATACTGTGGGGTGGAAAAATGGATTTGATTTGCGGTCGATTGCTTTGCGATTTGTAAATTTACAACTTTTGATCGCTGTGTTGTTTTGCTGTAATGTCAAAATAGTTTTTCTACGCGCGTAGATGTGTGTGTGTGCGTTAGTTTATATGGTAGAGTTCAAATGTCAGTACGCTCCCGCCCCATTCTGCATTGCCGATGGGGATATTTGTGATGCGCAATTGAAATCGATTTTACTAACTTTCTACCTCAATGTGTGGAAACTATAAGGAAAAAACGCTATTTTTGTATTGTAATTGTACAATTAATCGATTTCGATTCATTTTTAACGGTCAGATGAACTCAAAATGGAAGTTCGGATTGATAGTTTGCTAGCATTGTAAATTTCATCGATGAAGCTTTCATCGATTCGATCTGCAACATCGAGTGCAGTTGGTGCTAGTGGTTGATGTTGCGGAATTGGCTTGTATTTTCCGTTAGCTTATTTTGTTCTGGTTTCTCCAAATGTTTGTTAATTTGAGACACACGTTTACTAGCTGTTTTCACTTTTACTAGCAGACGGTTTATTTTAAAAACTCGCTTTCGTATAAACAACAATTTACAAAACAATGTTGTATGTTGCCAAAAACTGGAAAAAACATTTTCAGACGCATTATGATAAGCATCGAACTGTAGGGCAAAGCACATGGAATCCCAGCGGCAAAGTTTGTTTTTAATAGTCTTGGGATTTTTTGTTTTACTCCAATAGTACATACTCGTTCCACTTTTCATAACATAGACCTGCAGGGGGGCTAGACATTAGATTACCCGCCATCATATGGTGGCGTGTCGTTTTGCTCAAAGTAACCTGGCCTGCCCGGAGCCTTATCTTATCTGGGAAGGCAAGGTAGCAATTATTACCAACGAAGCGCCTCTCCAATAGTTGAACCAGGGGAATCAAATAAAACGTCTTCGAGCCGCTTGATGCTAGTTGCTGTTACTGCAACCATTTGCGAAACAGTTTTGTTTATTGTAACGATAGCTTAGAGAAACAAACAATTTCGTACAGAAACGAAAAAACCACCACTCTATGCGCCACTGGAAAGGGGAGCAAGAAAGGAAAGGGCTGCAATACGTTAACCGGTGCGCTGACTCTAAATAGCACTATGGAGTGAGTTTACATATTCGGGCAAGTTTATGCGCTGCTCACACTACTGATGCGTGCTCGGATGACTATCTTCGTATCTCTCGATAAGGAAAATGGTGTTTTGTAAGCGATAATTGTATGTCTTCTCAAAATAACAATACTTGCTGTGCGTTAACTTTCAATCCTTTGTTCCTGCCATATTACGCTATGAATGAGCTTTCATTATTTATATGTTTGTTAATAGTCCTTGATTATTGCCCTATCTATATCTGGAAAGATTCGTATCGACCGTTGGTAAGATTCATTACTGGGTGAAAAAAGTTATAGTTAACAGCTAACGTGTATGGCTAAGTGTGGAAATTGTCTATTACAAAATCTAGCTGAATGTGGCCCGCATTTGATGCCGGCCGGTATCAAGAAAGAAAAAAAGCGCTCCCGTGCCTAAAAATGTTCCCATTGTTCGTTAAACATTCCCTTACCCCTGCGTTTGACTAGCGAATTATCACCCAATTATTAATTTACATACACGTAATTTGTTTATAAGATTAAAAAAGATAGCTAAAAACGTTCCTTTCCTGTTTGTAAACTTGCACCACCTAGAGTACACCACCTGTACCCGTCGTCGTCGTGTCACTAGCCGATAATGCAACTGCACCACATTGGTATTGGACACGTGTTGTCTTGTTTTCCATGTGTTTTGGTATGGTTTACGTATTGGTATAATTCGTATAACAACATTTCACAGCATCCACGTGTATCCTGGTATGGAAAACCATTTACAGAAAATCGACCGTACGCAGGGGCGACGTATCGTACAGCCCATCGTTTCCGGGAAGGCAATCAACTCCAGCATCCTTGCCGATGGGCGGATCCGCCACCGACGATGTCGGTGACGTAGGAACCGGCAGGGAGCGTATTGCATGCCCAGGCATATCAGTGGATCAGGATTTTGCACTGCGACTGCTCGGTCCGGGAAACACGATGTTCGTAGTGGATCGTTCCGATAGTGCGTCTGCATCCGGATCATCTTCATCTTCCTCATCCGGATCGTCCGGTGATATTCTGATCGCCTGGTACCATTTGTTGGTCAAATCAGCCATTTGGCTCTTGCAATCATGAAGTTCCTATAGAATAGAACAAATCTTATCAATATGCACCAATTTAAATAGTTGCTTTTTAGCTCATACCTGGTGCGTGAAACGACGCGTAAAAAAGGGTGTGAAGAATTTTCGGTCCCACCGGGTAAATCCTCCGATTCTGGACTGCGTGAAGCTGACTTCTTCCTCCTCGGTTAGCTCGGACAGATGTTCCGAATCGATCGCTTGGCCCCATTCGCGAGTTTTACTCAACGACAGTGCCTTCTCCTTCCGTTTCCGTCCGGCGCGGCCAGCACGCGATGTTCGCTTTACCTTCTTCCCTCCCTGGAGGTACTTCATCAGCGGCATTGTGGATCCTCCGAAGAACAACGTTGTGAACAGCACGATAATGAGCGTGGTCGTGATAACGACGTGCCGGGATTCTTCCGTAGAGAACTGCATGTGCAGCGAGAGCGCGTACGAAATTGCACCACGTAGCCCCGAGAACCACATGATGAAAGCCATACGGTTGGTAATTTTGTGCTCACGGAACCGGTTCACCAGCCAGGCCAGCGGGAAGATGTTGCAAGCGCGCCCTATAAGACAGAGCACGATCGCCCAGATCACGAACGATAGCTCGCAGCGATGCTTGAAGGAGAATATAGCCAGTCCGAGGTACGCGAACACACACGTTTCAGCGATGAAGGCAAGTGTTCGCATTGTCTGCTGCATCGTTATTTGTGTCACCGTCGACAGGTTGAAATGGGTGTAGTGAGACATCACAATACCGCAAAACAGAATTGCCATAATGCCGGATAGATGAATACCCTCGGCCAACACATAGGGCGCGTAGGTGAATACCAGCATGAGGCCAAATTCGAGCGAAGGATGCTTGCGTAGATCAATGTGCTTCAACAGAAGCGCACTCATAAGCGCAAACACAACGCCAATGCCGGCCGAAGCGAAAAACATCATGCAAAAGGTGTTGAGTGCGGAGAAGATTGACTCTCCCGTGCTGGCATTGGTACCGGAATCCGAAACCATCGGCATTACCGTTGTGGTAAGCACGATGGAAATGGCATCATTCAGGATGGACTCACCGAACACCAACATGTTCAGCACGGGGTCCACATTCAGGGCGTGAAAGATCGCTACCGTGGCAACCGGATCGACCGCAGAAATAAGCGATCCAAAAGCGAACGATTCGACAAAATTTAACCGATAGGCAACTTCAGCCAGACCGAGCAGATACACGCCGGAACCAATTACCAGGGCCGAAATGGTCGTTCCGATGATGGCAAACACCAGAATTGAGCCGATGTTTTGGAAAAAGTTACCCTTGTGCAAATTGTACCCCGATTCGAAGATGATCGGAGGCAACAGCACAAGAAAAAACGCGGTCGGTGAGAACACTTCCTCACGCTCCCAGTTGGCGATGTGCTTTACGGACGATACGTTCAGGATTAATCCGATCAGTGCGCCTAAAAACACTACCACAATACTTTCCGGCAAATACTGGAAGCCCGTCTGCAGCATCATGTGAATCAACAGTATGCCGAGCGCAATTACGCACAGGACGAAAAATATCGACATCGAGCTGTAGTGTTCCTGCTCCACAGCACTCTTTTCGGGCGACATGGTAACGGACGCACTGCTGTTGGCGCCAGTCGTACTTGCCGCAGTAGCGGTCGCTGACAGCGTTGATGCGGTGTTGACTGCAGTGCCATTCTTTTCCATCGTAGCTGGAGCCGGAGCGGGTGAGGCAGATGGTACCGCACCGACGGTACTACCGGTTGCAACAGCCGCGGAGGTTGCATTCGAATGGGTTGCTGCGATTACGGCTGCAGTTGTCCCGGACAGTCCTGGCGATGCTGCCGCAGGACGTTGAATGGCCACGTCAGAGGCAACATTGTAGAACGAGGTAAACAGGAACGCACAAATCACTAGAAAGTAGATTCCCGCAGACTTCATCGTGTCCTTGAGCGATTGAGTCATAGCACTACGCTTTTTGTGATGGCAATAAGGGCCAACACTTGGCCACTTGGGGGGTTTGTTTTCGGTTTTCTCTGGCCTTACGTTTGTACGCCCGCCGAACGTTCGCGAGTTAGATGGTCCATTGCATCGTCTTCGTCGGTGACTAGATTTGTGTTTGAGTTTGAAATGTTTTCCACCGTAGCACGGGCACGAAACACGCACGACTAGTGGAAAGGCGAAGAATCGAACGATTGCGGGAAGTGGGAGAAAGAAAAAAAACACGCTAAACGTCAAATTGTCAAAAAGATAAACATTGCTCGAACCACCCTGTGCGCAGATAGCTTCATGAAATAGTCGTAGCGAAGAATTTGTTTTGTGAGGCGATTTTATACGTGAAAATAACAGATTTCATTTCGTTTTAGCTTTGAATCATATTGCGTCTTTCGCTTGGATCACTTCCCGCCAATCAGACAAAACAAGAAGATGATTTGAACAGGGCGCATTCATCGTGTTCGGTGATGCTGGCCCGGTGATTGTTTTCTCACCAAAAACGCTATTGCGTTCCTACGGACAATATTATTCCGGATATGTTATAAAGGAGTGAATACCATAGCGTTAAAATTGGAACCCCAATCACAGCATGTAAATAATCGTTTTGCTTATTTTTAGGAATGATTGCTAATACATCGGGAAGCCTTGACAACTTGCGGAGCTTGGTTCCAGAAATACTCCCCAAACTAAACCGGCCGTGTTCTTTTGATCTAACTCGGCTGCTGGAAAAGATGATCCTACAAAGGGTTTTTTAAAGAACTAAATTCGAAGATAATCCTTGACCTTGAGTATTTCGGGAACTGCTTCCTTTAAGTCCCCGTGCTGTATTTATAGCACAACCGGAAGCTGCTCTATATATGTATACGGATCCGGTTGTAGAGGCGTTTTGCTCGCATGTTCCATTTTCAGTTCGTCTAGCGCACGCAAGGCGGATTTGTGACTTGGGGTTTGAAGCGCGACGCATTATCATATGAATGGTATTGCTCGTGGTCGCGTGTTTGCGCGTCCGTGCGATGGGTGCGCGCTTTGCTTAGCTAAAGTAACGTTCAAGAACGGCACAAAGCTTACGCTTATCAATCATCGAATGACTCTCGAAAAGGTATTGTAGCACATAACCGCACTTCCTCGACTCGAGCAGTGCATGTGTTGGCGCTCCGGGGTCAATCGTGTTGTTGAAGTGATTTCAAATGGGCAAAAAACAAATCGTCTGGAAGAAGGGAAGCATTTTGCCAGTCAGAATAACAACATTAGCTATCGGTACACCGGTGTGTTGGGGACGCTGGGCGGGACGGTTGGTGGAGCGAGTATGGCAACCGCGTGGATGGTTATTTTGAATCTTTCCCTGCTTAAGTCGGGAAATCCTTATCAACTGTTTGACGCTGACAACCGGTAATAATGACCGGACAGATTCGGTGAGCAAAAATTCAAACAAGCTTTATAAAATATGCCAGTCCTTGCCACTGGACGTTTAGTTGAAGCCAGATCGTCAAACGTGTTGCATCTCGAGTGAGTGGTTTACTAATCCAATCCAGTTGCCGATCGCAATTTGCGACCGAGCAGTACAAGAGTATTCGTGATCAATCCAACGCAGACGTTTGGTTTGCTGGTTCTGTGCATTTCGTAGAACAGCTGTAGGGCATTTTACAACGATGCTTGGTTCTGATCGTCGCTAAATATATTTACACATAAAAATTTGTGTGAATCTTTAAATTCTTTTGCCAAGTCCAGTTGTGCATTCGTTTTATTTCAAAATTTGTGCTATTTTTCATGCGCTAGAAAAACAAAAATTTCACCAAGCATTTTGTGCTATTGTCCTACCCCTCGTACATTTGACGTTTGTGAAAGAACTTCGGTAAAATGGTTCGCCTGAACAAAAGTTGACTCTTCTCGTTCTCTTTTCCACACAGAGTCAACCGGTTAGGACGGGTTTTTACGCGGGCTGTCGAGCCGATTCGGATAAATTTGCTTGCTGTGCCTAACTATTAATAACATTCTAATCAAGAGAAAATTAACACTGTTTTATTTGCTATCATATTGCTCTTAGTAATTATCAACGTTTACATTTACAAACAGCACCAGTTTCGTGTGTGATATCGCAAAAAAAGGGTAGCAGCTCCCATCGTCGCAACTCGCAGTCCTGGGAAGAAAATTTCAGCCAAGTGCGTGTAGTGCGTTTTGCTGTAGGAAGTGTTTCACAGTACAGAGCAAGCAGTAAAGTGTAAAGTTTAAATCAGTTCTAAAGCTACAAAAGTTGCAGAACAAAATGCCGCAGACAAATGGATTTACGCCCAACTCCAACGGCCACAGTGGCTACGAGATGGAGGATGGCTGCTCCTTCCTGTTCACGTCCGAATCCGTCGGGGAGGGTCACCCAGGTAAGCTACAATGTTACATTACCGACCTGCACCAGATAGTTTCATTGCAGTCTCCGAAAACACTAATTGTACCACCCGTCTGTGTGTGTGTGTGATTGTCTGTGCCGTCTGTGAGTCTATTGCTACGAACGCGAAAGAACATCGGTGTAGAAAAAGTAGTGGTGTGTGGTTAAATATCAAATCTTTCCTGGCCGCGCGAGCATGCCGTCGTGCATAAGAAGAGTGTGCGCTGCGGTGATATTATTTTTAGGTTAGGATTGCGTGTGGAGGTTTCGACCCGTCGTATAGTACGGCAGCGCGAATGATGAACCTATATCATCCGTCTGTGGCCTCATTGAAATTACGAAAGACGTTCTAAGCATGGGGGTACGGCACACCCAGCCTTAGCAGATCAATCCGAGAACAGTTTTATCGAAATAAGAAGATGGACAGGCGGCAGCGTTTCGGATGCTTCAAGGGATTGCAGTTTTGTATTCCCTTGTTATGCAATTAATGTTGACTGGGTGTGTATGGAAATGCTTTTTTTTTGCACATCTCTTTCCAGCAATGAAAACGAGCTTACTAGATTTGTTTCCAAGGTTGTGGTTCACCCTGAAATCGATCGTATCATCTCTGATTACGGGAACCTTACTCATCCCTCGGAATAGTGCTGTCGTTGCTATGGTGTCGGATGGAAGGCAAATGCTGCTTGCGTTATTGATTTTTCATCATCATACACACTCGCAGTCTCCCTTCGCGTATTGTGCGGTCACGAATTACCCATTCTTGCATCATTGTAATTTTTACACAACAATGACAGCTATTGCGTTTTGTGACGCAGTTTTGCCTGCCTAATTGCTAGCGCTTCCGGAACAAAACAATTCCGGCAGGAAAAACACGTGGAGTTACCTTTTTTATTACGCACTATCTTAGCAGCATACAGGGCTAGTCCGCAAGGTGAACGCACCGATACATTCATAACCACCCTCGTCCAGTCATGAAACGGGAGCAAGCGTTTTGCCGGTGCTGATGAATAATCGTAGGAACCGCGTGCTCCACGCACATTTCGTCCGATGGCGGCATGGCTGCGGTTTTTTATCAACTCTACCAATACATACACCGACTGTAGACGGGGGTTACACGATGGTACGAACACATTGCAAACAGTGAAGGCGAGCGTGTGTTTCACACACATGGAACATGAACGTTGCAGCTGTGTTTGTGTATACGTATGAATGCAACGGTGTGTTTGTTTATGTTTTTTTTCCCTGTTTTTCTTCCCATTTTTGGCATTCTCTAGGTGTTTTCTCTTTCGGGGTGATGTTTTGGTCTTCTTTAATGGTGGTTTTATGTTTTTCGTTTTTGCATAATTTGCGCTCTGCGTACCTTCCAGAAGCCGCATAGGAGACGGAACGGCTATTATTAAAAATGATGAGACGTTTCGTTATTACTGTTCAGATCGTTTGTGATGCACATGAACATTTAGTTTTGAACAGTTTTATTAAAAAAGAAATTTAAATTGAGATTTCGCTATATGGTTGTTTATGCACACATGTTTATGGGAATTATATTTATGGTTCAAAAAGTTTTATTGCATCTTATTTACGGACGATCGCTGATCTGCTTTTTTCTCTCTTCCCATTTCAGATAAGATGTGCGACCAAATTAGCGATGCCATTTTGGATGCACATTTAGAACAGGATCCTAATGCCAAGGTTGCTTGTGGTAAGTGTTTGGTTCGCCAGTTTCATATGTCACGATGTGATAATTACCACTGCATGTCTCTGCTTACAGAAACCATCTCTAAGACAGGCATGATTCTACTGTGCGGTGAAATCACGTCGAAGGCCGTAATTGATTACCAGCGTGTTGTACGCGAAACAGTCAAGCATATTGGATACGATGATTCGTCCAAAGGTAATTTAATGTTGAAAAGGGTGTATATTTCTCTACCGAACACACTCTGTTCCTCAAACTTCCACATGACCTACCATAATCCGTCCTCCTTCTCCCTTATGATCCTGGCATAAGCTCAAGTTTTAGCCCATGGCTGCTGTTAAACGGTGCAACGATACGTTTCAGCAGCATCTATTAGGTTTGTTGTTTCTTATGATATCCCGTTTACCATGCCATGTACATGTAGGTTTCGATTATCGTACGCTGAATCTGCTGGTAGCGATCGAACAGCAGTCGGAGAACATTGCCCAAGGAGTACACATCGATCGCGATGAAGACAGCGTCGGTGCAGGCGATCAGGTACGGGAAGCCTCGTAGGATCTATAAGAATGTGCACATGAACACCGGGGTCTAAGCGGCCACTGAATAATTGTACCTTGTCCGCGCTGTGTTGTCGTTTTATCGCTAGAATAGTCGGCGTAGTTTTGCGATGTTCATCGGTACGGTTGTCATCCGTTACTGCGTCAAGCATGCCATATTTGCAGCTCATACATCATTCTCATATGAAATCATTGTGGATTCTATCTAATTTAGCTTAAAAAGTGTTTATCAAAGAATCGATCATTTTTGTACGGTCATTAGATATGAATTAAGATCTAAAATATTAACACTGCACGAGTTTTGCCTTTTCAAGTGTCTTAATTGAGGTTATAGAAGTTTGTCTCACAATCAACTGCATGATCGATTGAACTATTCACCGTCGCGAACTGCCAATCGACCAGAGTTCACAGGTTACACCAATACTGGTCTGTTTTTGTCCGATTGTGTGGATTATTCTTCATATATATACCGTCCAAATCTTCCTCGGAATTAATCCCGATTAATCATTTTAATCTACTAACAAGCGTCGCTGATAGCATCGGAAATCAACACCGGATGCCGTGCACGTGGTTGGGGAAGAAAATACTTTGTGGTTTGTCTCATCGTGCTAGGCGAATTATTCGTGATTGATTTAGAATGAATCTGACGTCAATGACCGTCTACTTCAATCTGATAGTGAGGGTCACGGGTTAAACTATTAAAGGGACGTCTTTTTTATAGTAGCAGATGGATCAGTTTCATTGATGTATATGCTAGGGATGAATCCTTCCTTTACCATCCCTCATCCAAACGGTCTCTTTCCAGCATCAATACACTGATACACATACACACACATCCATGCACACTTTTACAGACAAACAAAATACACATATGACGGCCGGCAGAAGAAATGAATGGAAATTAATAATATTTCACCATTTTATCTTTCTTTGCATGTATCGAAAATACGTTTAAAAATTACGCGCGCGTGATACAATTTTCTATTTACGCATGATGGTTGGGTTTCGTTATTTCGGGTTACATTTGTACTTCAACGATCTTCTCATTGCAAATCGATTCGATTCGATTGCTCAACATACACACAATTCCTGGATCGGTGACGCGTTGCGCAATCGATGAATTCGTTCATTCATCATCGGCAGGGTTCGACTATAAGACATGCAACGTGCTGCTCGCACTGGACCAGCAATCTCCCAACATAGCCGCCGGGGTGCATGTAAACAGGCCCGAGGAAGAAGTCGGCGCAGGTGACCAGGTTAGACCATGAAACGTTTAGCCAGGGGAAGCGTTCAGCCTCCCGCTGGATTACCTTTCGATGTGTGTACAGTTTCCTTCACTACTATCTATCGCCTTTTATAGTTTATTTGCTCTACATATTACAATACTTTTCTGTTGAATATTTGGGAATATTTAGCTTTAAAGTCTGCACGAAGACTGTACGTTTCACTTTCTATCGGGTTTGGCTGCACATGATTTGAATAAGAAAGGGAAATAAATATGTTAAAATTTGAAGCACGTGCGAAATTTTTGCTGTAAACAATCTATTTTCTTCAGTAATTAGTATCATGCGGATTTTGGTTAATTTGGTTCATATGGGGTTATCCTTCCATCAGTTTTATTAATTTCTTCCTTTTGTGCATGCATGTTAATGTTACTTTTCTGTTTTCGGTTAGTTAAATTAATGCGTAGTACTATTAGAGTAATTGCTTTCGAAAAAGAGAGAAAGAGAGACATGTGAAGGGCATATTAGCTGTAATCGGGTTGACGACATCTCGACCGATAGGAGGATTCTTTCAAATTTTGAATGGTTTCATCAAAACACCGGCCTCCAGACGAACGTTAACGTGCGTCCGCAACCACGAAGAAGAAGGTCAGACAATAGTGCCCTTTAAACATCTTCTCATGCGCACGTTGTCAAAACAGTGCTGCCCCATTCATGATGACCTCCTCTTTCTCTCGTTCTCTCTTTTTCGATCAATTGATGTAATCGTGTATCAGTAGCAAAAAACAGTGAATAAAATGGGGGATTGGCTTTTAAACGGTGATAAGCGTTTTGCCGTTTTGCGCACAACTGGCTGAACTATTGACATGTTTCCAGTATGTTCTGCAGCCTAGAGGTACAGATTCGTGACTTTGTTGCCTGGTGTGAGCCACCGTTCAAAACATGTACTCTATTTGGCTCCAGAATGACGTCAGAGTCATTGACCTTTTTGCTTTATTTTTAGAATTAAGAACACTACTAACTCCGTCACATGTTTGTTGTTGAAAAACTATGAAACGTGTCAGTAGTTCGGCTTCTATATGCTTGAATTCGCATGATTAAAATGTTTCTTGCTTAGGAGCGTTAGATGATCGTACTGTAACTTACACATTCCAAATCTTCCATCATTGCAGGGTCTTATGTTTGGTTATGCAACCGATGAAACCGAAGAGTGCATGCCACTGACGGTGGTGTTGGCCCATCGGTTGAACGAAAAGATTGCGGAGCTGCGTCGAAGCGGCGATTTCTGGTGGGCGCGTCCCGACTCCAAGACACAGGTCACAGCCGAATACGTGTTCGAATCCGGTGCGTGCGTACCGCAGCGAGTGCACACGGTTGTTGTGTCACTGCAGCACTCCGACAAGATCACGCTCGAGGAGCTCCGGAAGGAAATCATGGACAAAGTGATCAAGGATGTGATCCCAGCCAAATACTTCGACGCGAACACGATCGTGCACATCAACCCGTGCGGATTGTTCATCATCGGTGGTCCGCAGGGTGATGCCGGACTTACGGGACGTAAAATCATCGTCGACACTTATGGCGGCTGGGGTGCCCACGGGGGTGGTGCTTTCTCCGGCAAGGATTTCACCAAGGTGGATCGTTCGGCTGCGTATGCGGCACGCTGGGTTGCCAAGTCGCTCGTAAAGGCGGGCATCTGCAGACGTTGTTTGGTGCAGGTGGCATACGCCATTGGGCTGGCTGAGCCGCTCTCGATCACTGTGTTCCACTACGGCACATCCAAGTACAACCAGAAGGAGCTGTTGAAGATCGTGTCGGACAACTTCGATCTGCGTCCGGGCAAGATTGTGAAGGATCTGAAGCTACGCACCCCATTCTACCAGCGCACTAGCACGTACGGCCATTTCGGTCGCTCTGGCTTCCCATGGGAAGAACCGAAAGAGCTTGTGATTGAATGATGTCATCCGGATCCGGTCGAGTTGCCGCCAGCCATCATCGATGAGGTCGTTTACCGCCCCGCAAGCGGTACGGTCACATCGACAGAGTCGGAGATGGTTCGCGACGAGATGGGAGCCAGTGCTTCGAAGCAAGCAAAACTAGATTTAAAAGTGTCCTCCACGTTGCCGTAAATGGTTTCTTTATTATTGCTTTTGTTAAGTAACCTTTTTTTACATGATAATACTATTGTGCACTTAATGCATGCAGCATTGGATGGAAGAATCACAAACTACGTTGTGCATTGCAAGACACCTTCAGGATAGCCTTTTTTGCTATTTTTTTATATTAAACCAACCCCAGTAGAATCTTGCAAACATACGTCTTTAACTTTCGCTTCATGTACTTGAACTAAACACAGCATTATCGACAAAGTGCGATAAGCAGAGAGAAAAAAACACAACAAAACGAAGACAATGTACTATGTTAGCAGGAAAAGTTAAGATAGTCGTAAGAAGAAAAAGGAAGAAAATATAAACGAAAAATCTGTGGACCTCGTGTCCCCGGCAAGCACTCGAGCGGAGCTAGACCATTCGGTTGGCCACAGTAGGAAAACCGTTTCAGATCCAAGTGCTCCACACCGGAATAACACCTCCGGATGGGAGCTGCCTGCTGCAAAACTTGTTGTGCGGAGTAAGGAAGATTGCTTTGTTTCATTACTGCGTATTACCTTCCGTAGGCCACTGAACAAAAACTAGGAAGGAGCACTACGTGTGCCGCATGGTTACCGACATTTGGAAGGGTTTTTTTTTGTCGAATATCAGATTACAAGAGAGGAAAGAGAGAAATAGAGAGACAAATGTTGCTGTCCATGCAGCAGAAGACGCGTTGGGAAACCGTATTTATCTTGAGCTAATTTTGATCTGAGTAGAAGATTGATTAATCGGTTATTAATTTAAAGCACGCGAAGAGAGCTCTGTGTTTACAGTGGTGAGCATTTAAGAAGCGAGAAGAGGCAAGGAACGATTGACATGTAATAGGAGCAAGTATCGGTAGATGAGAACGCATACTAATATTGGAATCCAAAAGGTGCTGTGGTTTGGGAAGCGATTGGGTTGTGCTACAATCCGCACAGCCTAACACTTCCCGTCACAAAAGTTAGGATTACTAATGTGGTGTTTTGTTATAAAACTGTAACCTTATGGTTATCACTCGCTTTGGTGGAATCGGCGTACCGTACTGCCATTACATTTTACAAAGCCCTCAAGTAGTGAAACCCTCTCAGGCACATTCTGCACAAATAAGTTCATTCTTGCGTCAACTGCCATCATCTTTCCGGTTTTTATTTTCTTTGAGGATTGGCTGTACACCCCCCTATAGAAGTGCATTAGACGCGGCCGTTGTTTTGTGATTTTAGGATTTAAAATCCATAAATTTAAATTCTAAGAGTACGAAATTTGTGACAGAGCACCATCATTCGATAGTTGGCCATCAACCAGCACTGAACGAGAATCGACGTACAACAAACAAACACACAGACGTTCCGCCACAGACACTTTGATAGCATTAGAGAAGGTGGTAGATCTTTAACGGTTATACAGCGAAGCACACACGCACATTCAGAAACGGTGCAACATGAATTTTTCTATACAGGCCAGTAGTAACGAAGAATTGCGAAAAAAAAATTGTTCTCTGTTTGCGCAACCAACTAGTTTCAACCTAAATGCGGTTTCCATCTTCCTCACCCTACCAGCACACATTTTGTGTTGTGTTTACGAAAAGGATTTTATTTGTGGAAAAGAGCTTTTTCGAAAATACTCCGGTCCGCCCAATGGTCGAAGGATGCCACTCGGTACAACATCAACAAAAAAAAAAGAAGCAAAATTGTGTATAGAAATGACGTCAGAAAAAAAATAAACAAAATATAAAAATGAAAATAATAGATTTATGTGTGAGATATGTGAAACATACACATCCAGATAAAAGAAAAATCGCCATCTAAACATTTAGGAAGTGTTAGTTATACTAGCATTCTTGATCTTATGGTAGATCGAGAAGGATCGATCACTGACAAACGGCAAGCAGAGTGTGTTAGTGCTGCTCGAATGATTACGATCGCTTCTAATAGAGGCGAATAGCGATGCCATACTTATTTCTGATTCTTATTATCACCAACTTGTGTCTGTCAAGAGCGTTCATTGAAAAAAGAAATAGTGGATTGTTTGTAAAAATGGAAGGTATGCTGAAGGATTGAAGTTGAGCAGATGGGAGAAGTTTTTGGAAGCATTCACGAATAACGCAGACGCATCTAATGCTAACCGCTCGAATTAGAGATATTCCTCTTACAATACCTTTAGAGGCAGCTTGTACATGGCAGAGTAATTGACAAGAAGTTGAGACGCTGGGTTATTCAAATTGAGTTAACAAGGTCTTGATCTCACTAACCCCTCAGTCTCATGTCCTTTAAGATTAAGTTGGCCTAGATCGTCGCTTCTTTTTCAGATCATCTCGCTGAATTCGCTTATCTTAAGTGCCAACTGAAGGTATCATCACAGAAAGTAGCTCAATTTCAATCCTTGAGCTGAGAAACAATGGCAGCAAGGTATTTGAACTAAAACTCGTCTGACACCGTGCCAATTGGCACAAAACGATCGACACTGGTGACGAAAGGCCAGAACATCCGTGCAACTGATGCAATACAAATGCTGCAGACCAGTGAAGTGAAGATAATAGTGCAACTTTGCGTCAGTATGCAACCGTTCGGTTTGGAATTCATCTGGGCTAGCTTTTATTTTGCACATACAATTTATAAGTTTAGAAGTTTAACACCCTTTTACACAGCACACGTACATAACATACACAAGAAAATAAAGGGAAAAATATATATGTACCGAAACTCCCGCAAAATAAAAAGTGTACAACATAACAAGAACGCATAATTAAAAACAAAAACCATGTAAAAGTGTTTGAAAATCAGATTTCTTCCTTACTGAGGAATATTGAGCAACAAGCGAGATGAGTTAAAATACACCTCTTACTTCTATTCTATTTCAAACGCGTGTTTTTCCTGTAGAGTGTGTGGAGTCCACAAAGGAAAGAAAGAGATATAAGCGATATAGATTGATTACTTATCGCTTTTGAAACCGTATACATTTAAAAAAATTAAGATGTGAACAAATTAATCATTGCGTAATGCTCTAAAAAGGGTTAGAATGTCACGAGAATGACACCGAACGATCTTTTAAGAAGAAGGGAGGGATAAGTCACAAGTTTTACAGAGAGTTATGCAAAACGCTCCCGTAGCAGAAGGGGTCCTTTGTAAGCTATTAATCAATACAACAATTTATGTCATTGCAGAGAAAGAATCATTAAAGAAGGGTGTAATCGTGAGGTGAAATGACTGACCGGACATTTATCAACTTCCGCACCCTACACAGGAACGGCGTGCAGTAAATAGCGGATTTGCTTCAATAGCGTGCAAGAAGTTACGTTTGTGATTGATTGTCAAGTTCAAGTTCAAATGGAAACCGTTTCCTGTTTTACCACCAACGGATTGTTGCACGAAGCGGCCCCGTACACGTTAGGCTGGGAAACTCGTGCACACGCTAACATGATGCAGCTATTTTGGCTTACTCGCGAAAGTACGTAAGTACCTGGATGGAAGCGTACGGTGTCTTACGATCAGTTGTTGGTGCGGTATTATTTTGTTATGATTGTAGGGTGCATACGGTGTGTGCAGCGAAGTTCACGGCGTTTAATCTGAGGAAGGTGAAAAGGTTCGCACTGTTTCGGAAAGATTAGCCAACGGTGTGTGAAACGGTGTGCTGCAACAACAAACCGGCATCACAATGGAGGAAGACGACGGCCACGGTGGGCATTATTATTATGTTACCCGACGATGATAAGATCAGTCGCGATGATTTTGATTAGCATGTGCACGTTTCTCTGTCTGTTGTCTGCAGTTTGAGAACACGAGCAGCATAAGAACCCACCCGGTTGGACTATTATCGGGGATGAAATTTTCGCTCTAATCATCACCCCAACCGTGCTCATAATTTGTGGCTTGTTTTGGCCCCTTGCACCCGGTTTCCCGGAGCACGGGAAAGTTCAGTGGCCCGTAGAGGAAGCTTTTCCTAATCTATGATCGTGCGATCGTGGGTTCATCGGTGCGATTCTTCGGGCCCACATTCTAACCATCATGGTGTAGGATTAGTAGGGGAAGACACTCCAAAAGGAGGTGGAGAAAGAGCTGGCAGATAATTTGTAGCGCATCTGGTTTGGAAAAATAGGGTACGATTATTGTGTGAGATCGATTTGCTGAATTGAAAGGTTTGTGGTGCTAGTAGGTGGCGACGGCGAAGGCGCTTTGCCTCGTGCAGAAGATCACATGAAGGTATAATAGGCTGATAATAAGTTGAAATACAAAAAAAAAACACAACGAATTTAAAAATTCCTTAACAATTCCCACCCAAACTTACCACACAGAAGAGCCTAAGGGCGTATATAAATCAAAGAAAAATTGGCAACTATCATCACAATCTACCGCAAGGTTTGTGCAATCAAATATTTAAATTTACCACTTCCATATGATAGCGGGTGAAAAAGAAAAAAAAACAAAACCAAAACCGAAAAACAAGTTTAACCCATTATTGATTACAGCACATCAACTGTGTGAACTGCGTGCAGCTGTGCGCAGGCCCGTTAAACTGTCCGCCCATAAACGTTGTAAAGGAGAAAGCGTTTACTCCGTTGATTGCGGGCCCATTAGAACAGTAAAAACAAAATCGCTCCCCGCGGTGAAAACGCGATCGCATTCTTCTGCCGCAGCAGAGTCGTTTGATGTTTTTCCGCCCTGGCGCTGCAAATTCGCGAAGGCAATATGATTCATGGAAATGGCGATGAAAAATCATTTTTCCGATGCGGAATTTTAAATAGGCGTTTAGGTTGAGATCGTTTTCTCACCAATTCTGTTCTGTTAGATGTGTTGGTATATGCAATTTGGGTTTCTATTTTCGCTAGAGGATGCCATTTTGTTATTGCCGCGCCAGTAAATAGACTCATCTGTAAAAGCTAGCTGAGTAGTGGGGAAAAGTGTTTTGTAATAATTATGCCTGGGTGTAATTAAGCGAATTTTGCATTGTGAATTGAAGTGTTTTTCCTGTTTGCTTTTTCCGAATCAATTCAATATGGTATACTTTACAAATTAAACGCTTATACCCTCACGTTGCTCTCGTTCGAGGGTTTGATTCGTTGATTATTATCTCCCCGTTTGCACAATCATTCTCTCTTTTTCTTTTTTTAAGGCAAACAATCTCTGGCTAATTTGAATTTGAGGGAACAGTCCGGATGGGATTCGATCCCCGGTCTTGCCGTATTCTCTAGACCGGCTTCTCTATCTCTACTGCCAGCCTGGTGCTTCTCACAATAGACGTCAGACGTGAATATATTCCATATCTTTATTCGTACTTCAGTAGTAAATTAACTTCAGCAGAAAATAATTGCCGTTTTTTTAGTTTCACATATTTCTCAGTAAGACTGTTAGTGTAACAAATAGGATAATTAAAAGTAATCATCGGTTCTAAAATAACAACAGTCTTAATATGTCTTAATAACGCTCCACTCGCTGCTTTATTGGGACCTCAGCAAGTGGTGGCGCAAATGGATGGAAAATCGATACCCTTTTTTTGTTAACGGATAACGGATAAGAAGCCACGGTACACGCAGATAATGAAACGCGTGTTTGTGTGTGCTGCGTATGGGAATTCGTAGAATTCGTATCCACTTGAGCAATGATTGGTCTGCGAGCGTGTGTGGGTGATGTGTTTGCTTTTGCGTGAGCTAATGAGGCAAACGAAAACAGCGGTAGGACTGGTTTGTTCGATTTTTTTCCGTCCCCATTGCACTAATTATAAGCCATTCGGCCATTGGATTGACCACACCACAACAGGGAATGAGAGTATTGATGGTTTGAAGTGCAGATAAACGAATGCTCTCCACCCATTCATGGGGTGGTTGGGCAGTGAAAAAAAGCCCACCTCACTTGCAAACCCCCAAACACTGAGCACAGTTATCGGCCGGATCTCTTGGGTCGATCCCCCACAGAAGGGGTGACACACAGTGGTGGAGTGGTGCATTAAGGCACGTTTTTCAATTTCCAGTGCTGGGATGAGCGGGATGCCCACCGAACGATCAGTTGATTACATTTATCTATCAGCATATGCACGACCGATGGCCGAGAGTCGGGAAACTTCTCGTGCGTCGTTCCCATCCTCATCCGGTCGTAGGTCGGCACCGTTCGGCTTTCCACCGGTATGTTTATGCTGCCCGTTGTGTTATTTTGTACAATCTTCAGGGTTGTTTTTTTGTATTCTTCATTACCATTTATATGCTTCTTCCGCTTACGTTCCCGCTCCAAGATCTAGCACCAGATCTTGACCCGATCCGGGCGGGCGTGCGATCGAAATTGCTATAACTGTTTGCGGTAATTGGATTACTTTTCGACTTCGACTTCGTTCTGCCGATGACGGTGTAATCCTCCTGCTCGACGATCCGATTGTCCGATCGGTGTACGTGCGCGAATCGACTGACCTCAAGACACGGAGAGAACGCGCAAACAAGCGGCCTAGAACATTGCTTAACCAAACCTACGAAGCGAAAATTGTGCCGGAGATTCGATTGTTAGGCTACCGTTTGGTAACAAGTGCGCTCAAATGTGGGCTAATCGGATGATGTAGTAAAATTCTGGTGGGAAGGAATGTTCAGTGTAGACTACAGCGTTTGAAACGCTTAAATTAAGCATCCCAACGATCTGCTGGAGGTATAAATGGAATTAGAAGAGAAAGAATGATTGCGTAATTCTGGGCCGTAATAAATTGGGTCTTTCTGATTATGTCAGCCTTTGTTTTTTTCCGTACAAGAACTCATCTTGTTAGCTTCTTTCACATGTTAACAGAGGAGTTCCACTGCGTGAGGTGATGATTTGCCAATTTGCATGTGGTTTAATTAAATCCACACTTTGATTCACCTCTGTCGCAAAAGTCAATCGCCCAAGGGGGTTCCTCGCTTATTGCCAGTCTTTTGTTTTTTCGTTGTAAAATTCTTTCTAAACAAGGCTTTTCTTCCTACAAATCGTAAAATGCAATAGAATTGATCTCTTTTTTGTGTGTTATAGTATTCCAGCTTGCAGATTGAGAAAAAAAATGAAGATCCACTGTCACGACGTGACAATTTGTTTCGTCCATTCCATTCATCGATCGTACGCGGGATGAAAACCGTTAGCTTTTGGGGCAAATGGAAGGAAATTATTTTCCCGCCATCGATGGGGGGTCGAACATACAACTCCCTCCTCCCCCACGGCTCGATCATTTGACAGTAACGGAAATTGTGACGGTTTGCAGACATGAGATCACATCGTATATCACTCGCCTGGGAGGCTGTGGGCGGACCGTATGTACCACTGGGACAACTGGGAATTCGAAACCACACGAGTGACCAACGGAAACATTGAGGCTGTCCACTGGAGATCATATAACAAAGAGGGTAGAACACGATCTTATCCGACGGGGGGAGGGGTGGGAAAACGAGCTGCCAAACGGCTTCAAGACGTGAAAGACGGGCAAAGCAAAGGATCACCGTTTCGACATTCCGATCGTGTCAGCAATTTGTCAGCATTGAAAAGAAGAATTTGTCACCGGGCATTCAATGGAAATCAATTGAACGGGGTTTGCCGTTTCCGAGTCGGGGGTTTTGTGTGTTAACGATGGTTGGTTGTGTAAATAAACTATTGGAACGGATTCCCCTCCCGAAAAGGGTTGGGTGACAAGTACAAGTGAGAAGATTTCGTTTAAAGGGAGTTTCTTGTATGCACAAACCATCGCAAGCTTCAACAGCGCAACTTTCACACTCCGGTGGCGCCTGCTGATCGATTGTATGGGCTTGTGTTCAACTAATTTAAAACCAATTAATTTCCACCCGTGATTACAGAGCCCCGGACCATCATTGAAGGTTTAGCGGAGTGTTCTTGCAGCCGCACAAACTCCGATTACTATTAAAAACCCCTGCGGGATGCCTCTGCCTGGTGGATGGTAGTGGTGGTGCACATGTGATAACGAGCGATTTCCAGCTCGTGGGGAACCGGTTCCGGTACGACAAAATTGGAACAGCGATCCGATTTATTGACCGTCGGCAGAGGACCGCCCCAAGATGCTCAACCATCGCTTTCTGGACGTTTCTAAACGGTGACCCAGAAAGCGTCCACGGGTCGGTGCAGCTGCTGACCACAAGGGAACGACAAGCCGCTGTAGTGGACGGTGGTTGTCTTTTTAATTAAAAGCACCTATAATCGGGTTGGAAGTAAAGCAACCTTGAAGCGTACTTCCTCACCGTCGCGAGTTACGATGCAGCTGGATAATTACATGATCCATTCCGTACGGAACCGGCCGATGGTAGGCAGCACAGAACCGTATCGTTCACATACGCCACCATCACCTACGCGCATTCGTCGTGTCTGTCACACTGTCTTTTTGTCTCCCGCTCCTAACGAAGACACCGGATGGGTGAACGATTTGAACGATGGTAAGCCAACGTCGAAATATGGAACATCAGATCGGAATCAGCTGTAGTTTGCTGTGACACGAGGAGATGCACATTGCACCAAGCAAGTACGCGACTGTGTGCGCTTTTGCCGTAGATCAAAGGGTGAAGATTGCTTAAGGGTGGTCGGTAGGAAGTGAGCCAACAGCGTTATTAGCGTTGCTGTCATCGCGCTGTTTCAACCATGCCTTCGTTTTTGTGATATTGTGGTGAATTGCAGTTGCTGTTTTGTGGTTCAAAATTGGGCCACACACAGCTCCACACTAAGGGTTGAAAAAGAAAAAAAGGGGAGCAAAGAGAAAACGGTCTGGTTTTCGGTTTTATAACCTGGATAGGCGTAATTTCCGGGGTTTTGGCTTCTCTGCCCGTATGGAGCATCGGGAAGAAAGCTTTGCATAAAATAGTGGACCAAACATCAAATGTATCAAAGAGAGGTAAAGAATGAAAAATATACTTTGCAAACCACCAGTAATCCTTTTCCCACGAAAACCATTCTTTAGTAACGTTTTTTTTCTCCACTTTTTTCTTCTTTTGGTATCATTTGTACATCCGTTTGATGCAGTTTCCGTTCCGGCATTAATGGCGGTGCTTTTTTTTGTTTGAGTAAAGATTGCAATGCTCTGTAAACGATTGCAGAAGTAATTTTAATTCAAAAAAAAATCGAGCGAAAAGCAGAATGAAGCACTGAAAGTGGGGAGAGAATAAAACGCACACCCAAAAGTGCTCGGAAGAAAAGAATCAGATCAGCGCAATGTTGATCGATGCGTTTGTGCCCCAAACTGAGGAAGACGAGAATTACGTAGGAAATTCATTTTTCGTTCTTTTTTCATTTCTGCAGTTTTGGGATGGCACGATCCGGTTCTGGTGGATGATATCTTTTACGCGGCGGGTAGGAAGCAAAGAGTAGAACGGGATGATGCTTTTAAGCCATTCAAACGATTGGATCCGCCCTGCATTAGGACAGCAAAGTTGCAGTTTTTCGGCAGCGGAAATATAAAATTGCATTTCTTCCCCTTCTCTACTGCTTTTGTGCCATCCGGAGCGGGTAAAACATTTAAAGCAGGGGTTGGTATGTTTGTTTTGGTTATAATATTAAAATTTCCGGCCTGGCCGTCATTAATGAATAAAAAAATAATATTAAAATTTATCTTTCCCATTTTGAAATGACTTGCAATATAATTGACTAACTACCAAATTTTATTTTTTAATGGTTCTGTAGACTGATGGTGGAGAATGATGCATAGTTTTCATATAAAAGTAGACGCACGCCTAGCCAAAAGTCTGTCCAAATCAGTCTAAAAATCCTAATTAGTCCAACATTACAAAGCGAAATCTTGAATAGTACAATAGTGTAGAACCTAAGTCTAGTAATAAAGCACGTGAATTTATTATAAGATGTAATTCACGTATTTGTAATTACAAGACGAACAACTTTTACAGCCTAAATGTAGGCAATATTTAAAAAAATAGTACTTAGTAGACACATTTGCATATTAAACTGGTAAAAAATTCTAACGTTTGATATTTTGTCGATCCCTGCTTTCGAGGTTGTCTCGGATGCGACCGTTTCAAAAGCAAGCTTACATAATTGGAAATCTCCAATTTATTCTTTCTTTTTCCTGTTCTGCACATGTATCCTTCCAGGTTGTAAACGAAAAAGCCGGTTTTGTGTGCTCATCTTGGTTTTCTTGGTAATCTTGATGTTAGGATTCACGAAGAAGGATTTACTGTTAATGTGTTCTTCACTTTATATTCCACCATTTCTTGGACAAGTGATCCTTGAGTTCAAACTGTGTGAGCTTCAACCGGCTTCATCTTCCAGCTTTCCGGTAAGAGGTGAATTAAAGTCGAAGAAAGAGATCATGTAATTACCAGACAACCTGTACCCAACAATTCTCTTCCGCAAGTACGGCACTTAAAAAAACCAAAAATTGCATCCTCACTAAACCCGTTCCAGGCATGTTACAAATCACATACTAAGCACCCCATATTCACATTGCTCGCTAGTAGCAAAGGGAAATTGCATACAATCAAACATGCTCGCCGTGTTGGGGAAGGTAAAAATAGATCAAATCGAATCCACATCCAATCCGGAAAAGTTACGCTGCAGGGAAGAAGGAATCAGTACATCCTACCGAATGATTTGGGTATCGTTTGAAGGTTTAAATTACCATGCCATGTGTGGTTTTTCAGTAGCCACCGAAACGTTAAAGAACCGTAGCAAAATCTTCCCGCCGAGAGGCAAAATGGTCACACAATGAAGAACCGGCAGTGACCGAATTTCGGTAAGTACATGAAGTACCCATACGCAGCTGATCCCTTAAAGATATTGCCTCATTATAGCTGCACCTTTTTTCAAGCGGGGTTAATTTGAATGTGGAGTATCTTTTACCAGGGCATAGTTATAGGGCCGCATCGAAATGAGGTGTTCCGGGAGGCGCAATGTGTTTTTGCCCCCTTAAAACTCCCCGGAAGTAGTGTGAAAGAAAACGGGAAGGAGAGGAAGAAAAATTGCATGGCAAGTTTCGTCATCTTAATCTGTGGAACTACGCGGATTTTGCTTCCTTTCCATCCCTTAAGGTTGTTTTTAAGTGAATTCTAAACCAGGTCAATGTTTACAGTGTATTATGCAGGCATTATCTAGTTGCTTTTGCCTTCCACCGTGCTGGATTAGATAGCTTTTCGGTTTAACAAACTCATTTACTCACCTGCTCACAATCGCAAAGGTGCCCACTGGGAGGCGTGCTCAGCCTCTCTGACCAACCAGATAAACGGTTCAATGTTCTGCTTTCAATTAGCTATCCATCGCCTCTCTCTCTCTCTCCCTTTCGGTCATTAATTTTTCGCATCGCGATATAAAATGACCATTAAATAATTAAACTTGATTTTGTGCGTTTTAAGACCCCGATCCATCGTTTGGGAGTGGTAAAAGTGACTGATTTCGCTTTGGATGGTGTGAATGTTCATCGACCGCTCAAAGTTTCTTGCAACGATGGTCTCCTTACCGACTCCAACTAACCACCTCGTAAAGTCATAAATATCTGGTTTAAGCTAACGGACGCCCGACCAGTGCTATAAAGTTTGAAGGTCATGGCGTGCGTCTTTCACTCGCACCGATAGTGGATCGTCTTCATTGATATCATAACAACCGATGCGCAAAAGAAGAAGAAAAGCAAAACGATTGTTGGTCATAAAAATGCCATTCGCAAATAAGAAAAAAAGCACCTGAAACCGCCTGGCACGATACGCTTCGGTAAAGCTTCCCACCGAGTTTGGAATGTTTTTTTTCTTTTATCTGCCTTTACCCCTTATGTTTCGCTTTCGATTTTATAGTTGATCACAAACAATCGTTTCGCAGTGGAGGACGTGTGGCGAGGGAGTTTGATTGTGCAAGTATGTTTAATTTAAATTTATTAAATTACCCATTAAGCGGCGATTTAAAGTCGATCATAACTTTTTATCCCAGAGCATACAACCAACTTTATTTGCAAATGCCGCCATTTGGTGCCATTGCTGTGCGGTGGATTGCGCGGTTTTCTATGCAGCATAAAGTGCTGTTTGCACAACCGTAGTAGATCGCATATCATCGCGATCGCATATGCAAACGATTTTCCATAACCTTCGCGGTAAATGTGAAACCGAACCGACGGCCGTCTTGTGTCGGCGACATTGTTTAGCGCGTGCATTATCGACCAATGCGGGCATTGCAACAGACACACTCGGAGAGAGAGAGACCGCTTCCTGTCGCGATGTCTGGCCCACGATATGGTAAGCGATTCCGAGAAAAAATATTACTTACACCTTACGAAAAATGCAAAACGCTTGTATGAAGGGTTTTCCAACCGTTGCTATAAAACGTTAAGTTAAAGTATGCAATCAGGACGTTAAAATAGTCTTTTTATACAGCACCACTCTGTATCAGTAATTTAAAAGATAGATTAAAAACAATAAATGTCAATGAAATATGTTTTTATTTAATTAATATGAATAATATTTTATTTGTATTTTAATTGAGATAATAAACTCTTTAAAATACGAAATACTTAGCTACGATCGTGAAAAATGGCTTTATTAATTGTGTATGATTGCATACTTTTTAGGCGCCTCATTATTCTACAAACATCTTACAACATTCTGTTTACCTTTTTTATTTATTTAACACAACATTTTTATTCCCGTATCCAATAAAAAACCCTGTAATAAAAAAAGAGAAGCACACGTCTCACATCACGGATCGTCCGTTATGTTGGAGTTTCTAGAAGTATGCGCAGTTCGTAAATTAGGGCCAACTCCAACACGCAGGCGAGGTTGCGACTGGTTGCGTATTCTAACCTTACCAAACGTACGGCACAAGGTACCGGTAACGGTTGGTCGCACCGTATGATTTACCACGACGGTGGATGAAGCGGTTAGATCGATACCCTTTTCGGACAATCGGAATAACCGGAAGCAACGTGCCGCGCAACAGGAAGTGTTACGTTTTTACGTGCGTGTGGCCACGGGCTCGTTTCGTTTTGATGGATGATGTTGCGCATACAGGGAATCTTCTCGGAAAAATGTCGGAGTGTAAACGATCGAGAACGGGTTCGTTCCGGTTAGGGGTTGACGGGGGAAAAAAACCCGTAGTGGAAAAGACGCCAACTAGTCTCAAATCAGGTCTATTTGGACTGTTCAATCATTAAAGTGATCAGGGAAAACCTTCGACAGGTAGGAAAACCCAAGGAGAGCAAAAAGAAAACCCTCAAAATCGATCGAAATCGTGCCCATTAGTGAGGTAACGTTGTATTCTGAACGGTCTGAAGCTCATGTGAGTTTCACGATCCGAGTGGAGTAATGTGGAAGGGAAAGATCTAATATTCCGCCCCCCTCTATCGAAAGAGACCTCTAATCGATTCTATCAATCGCTTTCGAACGGGAGCTAGGCTACGATCGTTGATCTACGGCAGTTCCGTTCCGAGATTAAGCAGTATTAAAAAAGAAGAAAGAAAAAAACCCACCTCATCATCGTGCTCCATGTTAGAAGAATGTATTGGAAGTTTAAAAGAACCCAAAAACCTAAAACATGCTAATCTATCCACCCGAATGTCTGCAGTGGTGCGGAAAGTGTGGTAATTAATCCAACCTCAACCTTCTCGGATATTGGGATGGTGTACTATTAACCCGTTGGAACCTCAAGGTACCAGCAAGAACCGTAAGGCACCGTTTCTATTGAGGTTTTCCGTTCGGACTGAATGGATGCGTTTCGTATGAAGGCCCGAGGTTATCTTCCTACGCATTGCTAGAACTGCACCCGAATGGTGGAAAGTTCATACAAATGTACAAATTATGCTAACGATCGTACGATCGTCTTGTCCCGCCGCTAGCGAGAGTTTTTGATTAACGGAAACGGACACATAAAATTGGACCTCCCGAGTCGTGGAGTCGTCCCGAAAGGGGGCGTTGATGTGCGCTAATGTGACAGCTGTGAGGGAGTGTTTTGTCATTCGTGGACTGTTCCTTTTCGCCTTTGGGTGCAATAATTATTACATATTGTTTGTTTTATATTGTATGTTATTGTATTTCCTGGCAGATACAAGATAAGTTTGTTTTAATGTCTAGCCAGCTCTTCCTTATCTGCACATCAGCAACACTTGGCCGGTACGAAATAAATCTTCAACACGATGGTGGAAGCAACCGGTGAAACAAAAGCCACCATTGCCGTTAGGGCAGCGAAAAAAAAACACATACAAATGAAGAAAGAAAAGACATCCCGTGACCTGACTGACCGATGGTTGTGGCTGCTGGCGCTGTCTTCTGGAAGCTGGAAGCGCTTCCACAGTTCGGTGGGAATCGGCAACAAACGCTTCTGCTCGGCCGTACTACTGAATGAAGTGCTGCGAAAAGCGCACTCATTAGCAGTGCCGAGAGAATTTCTTTCGGTGCTGGAAGCGTACGGCAGGTCCACGAGTTTGGTGGAAACGAGAAAAAGCGTACTGTAAAGGTCAGAACACATGAACACAAAACAATCTGCAAAAGCAATTTGCGTTAAATGGCGCAAAGATAACTGTTCCTCCTCCCCTTCCCTTCGGTGGATTGCATGGAAAGGGATCGCGGTACGCAGGCATGTGGGTATGTTTTAGTTTGATGATTTGTTGCCACTCTTGGCCGTGTGGTAAAACAAACAGCGCAGGGGTTTTCGCAAAACTCCACAACAACCGGTAGGAAGAGAAACGCTTTCACCGGGCTGGGCGTTGGCTTTGACTGGTTCGCCGTTGTTCTTATGCAGATGGAACAGGAAGTTTCTCTTGGTGGATGTTTTGAATACCCTTTTTTGTGTTTGCATGTAATGTACAGCATCTTCGGAGAAAGGTAGAGCGGGAGTCCAAAGTGGTAAGAATTGTTGCACTTTCTTCATTTTCTCCGAAGAACTTCCCCGAGGGTGATCTTTCTAGATATGCATGTTATTATAATTGACGTGCAAATATTGGGAGGGTTTACTCGAGGTGAAGGTATCTTCAAGACTGAGCACCCTAATGGTGGTGTTTAATGACACCTGACTGCAGGGTACAGGTTCAACTGTCCCTTGAAGCGGGTGCGTTCATTTTCATCATTATTAGCACTATTATTAGCAATGCTGTTATGTGATCCGACTATGCTCGCTGCTGAGGGGACACAAACACAATAAAAGTGATCTTCTTGAAGGGGGGTGGTTTTTTGTAGCTCAAGATATTTATCCCTACTGGTCATTGTCAAGATCATCAGTAGAAGTACAGTTTTCCAACAAAGATTCCCCTTAATGATATGTCCAGTTTGATGCGTTATCTGTTCTCACAAGCTTTGCGCATGGTGTGCAAAATTTATCCTTTGCTAACCTATGTTTAGAGATAATTAAAACATCATGACAAGCAAGTTTAACTTTTTTGTTTTATTAAATGGCTTATGTGTTGCAAATTGCATTCTTTTAGGCGTGTTTTGTTAACCTTGCTACAATTTCGATTGCTATAAAAAAGCTTTTACATGGCACATTAAAAACATAGAAAAGGTAATCACAATAAAAAAACATTTGTATCAAACTTAAATGCTATTGACCGCTACAAAGTCCCAAGAGAAGCGTCGCGGAAAGAAATGCGAGAACTTTCTTTACACACACATTTCTAGCGGCTCGGCGTGTCTTTATGGACAATGGGGCAGAAAAATGTGAAGAGTAAAAACAACTTTCTATCCGCCAACACGCTCCAGCTCCAGGGAGTTAATTAAAGTGAAGTAAAAAAACCACACTCACATAACCCAACGGTTTATTATCACGTCGGGTGCGGTGCAGACAAGCCGGACAGGAATTACAGTTTAGTGGTGTATTTTGTTTGCCGAAGAAAGTTCTCGGAAATGTCGGAGGGATCAGTTGATTGTTTTGACCATCTTATAGCCCCCTACAACTTTAGAACAGCGTGCAAAGGAACGTTTAAATTTATGACGTGCGGTAATATTACTCTGTGGGGGGTGAAAGCAACATTAAAAGCCGGCATTAAGAGAAGCATTGCGCATCTTCCTGACGA
The DNA here is from genome assembly GCA_000349025.1 of Anopheles minimus. Classification (NCBI taxonomy): domain Eukaryota; kingdom Metazoa; phylum Arthropoda; class Insecta; order Diptera; family Culicidae; genus Anopheles; species Anopheles minimus. The sequence goes on from KB664277.1 coordinate 4,118,347, forward strand.
GGTGGTTAAGCATTAGGGTCATTTTATAGTATACCGCTGGCAGGGATGATGTAACTGGATCTTCACGCCAGACTGGAGGGTTCGATCGGGCAGTATCTTAATCCAAATCAGCGAGGGAAGCCAAACGCGTGCCAAACACGGTTTTTGCATCGGGTTGCATTATCTCACGGTCGTACAAGGGCAGAATGACAAAAGAATTTCTAATCATTGCGTGCCGTAATGTTTGCGGTTAATGACCGGAGATGCATACGGCAAACTTGACATTTAGCGCTAATGGCGTGTGTGAACGAAGAAACTCTAATGTGACGTAAGACAGACCACGAGGGCTCGTTCCGGAGGGGTTCGTCGCTTGCAGTTGTTTGATTTTCCTGTTTCTAACTCCCAAGCCATTTTACCATTTATGCAGCTCGCTGACCATAACGGGGTAGTGTTCGCGAATCGATCGGCCTTGTGGTGACAAGTAGGCCTTGAAAAGCGTATTTGAAGTGACCGATCGACGAAGATCGGGATAATGGGGTTATCCACTTGGGGATGTTTAATCAATTCGTTCAATATTTAATGAATTACGATAGAAATTCATTAAACGGTTTCAAAATGCGTAGGAAAATAGATTAAAACCGCTTTGGTGGGAATGTGGCATCATTCTCCAAGCGCAATGGATTTAAAATACCAGCTTCCTACCCAATTCCGGAGGCGCAAACCATCTTCTAAACAGATGCAATGAATTATGCTCAATTAAGCTGAAGCACAACGCGTTTGGCTTAATTTCGTTTCACTCCAATAGTGTTTAATTTATGCCAGATGGAAGATGCCGAGCTGAGCCTGAGCTTATAATGGAGGATAATTGCCCCGGGACATTTATTACACTTTCCCAAAATCGTCATATTTTCTTACGGGGGTTCGTCTTGCCAAGAGGAAGTCAAAATAATCTATTAACGATTGAGCCGAGATGTGGGGTTGTTCGGGTGCCGAATATCTGGTGGTGGAAAATTCCCTGGTGGTGCTGGGGGCGTGAGAAATGGCACCCAAGAGTCGGTCGGTAGATTACTGTAGGGCAAAACAATAAACATCGCAAATCTGATGTTAATGCCTAGCTGGCCGTGGCCGCCGGTTTGGTTTGGGCATTATTATTCCACGTGCTATTGATGATGTGTCCAGCGCTTAACGACTTTCGGGATGGAATAGAAAGGCAGAAACCCCGAAAGGCGAGCGAGTAGAGTGGAGCACTGGTCTTGGAGTTCTATTGACCCAGTTTTGGTTGGGACGAACTAAGAGAAAGGGGTGGCCCAGGAACACTAAACACCATGCACATTCACCGGGGCGCGTTGGTGTCAAGGGAAGATGCGCGGCTGCTAGAGGCCATACCCTCCTCGGTCGTTGGGTTGGTACAAAATTATGAAACAACAAATCATCATTTATCAGCCGGAATCAGGCGGTTTGGAGGAGGAAGAAGCAAACATTACGATTTCAAAGTCAAGATCAGGGTGCACGATCGTGTGCACGTGAACCCTGCGACCGCACAAAGGAAAACCGTTTTCACACCCTTTCGAGGCGCAGAAGTGACCGGATCACGTGAAGTTGCCGGCAGCAGAAGAACCCGTCGGTAATCGTTCGAGGAAAAACGATTGTGGCCAGTCCGATGGTGGACAGAGCAGAGGTTTTCGGTTTGGCGAGGTGTTTCACACAATTACGGACCGTTTTTATCGCCCGATAGCCGTAGCAAAAGCGGAATAAAGTGTGTTGAAATGTTAAATAATTATTAGCCCTCGGGAAAATGGTTGCCAAAGCAAACTGTTTACCCTTTTCGCTCAGGGTTTATCAGGGGGATAAAAGTCAGGAGGGGGGAGTATTATTTAGAGTTGCAGAAAAAGTGGAGTAGAAATGGTAGCAAAATACGCACACGCGAGTGTATTTATTTTTGGTTTGGCGGAAACGAACGCCAAAGTTTGCGATTTGGTAAACGTTTTTGCAATACGTAATTCCCTGAACAAAAGCTCATAATGGTGCGCATGTAGAACGAAAACGAAGCTGCTGCTGGAAAAGTAGCACAACCAGTTCGGGAAATATAGCATAACCCGTACCGGTACTGGATGGTTAACGTGTGTTAGACAACGCGCTTTTGCTTCCAACTTTTGCCGTTCCGATGAAGAGGCGAAAGAGGTTCGTCGCTTATGCTTGCGTTGTAGTTTTTTGCTTCCTGTGCTATCGCGTAGACGCTACTATTGCGGAGTGTTGTCAAACTGTTGATAATGGAGTTTTGCTTTTTGAATAGAAAACAGTTAATATAAAAATATTTTATGTATCAAACTTTAAACATTATTCAAAATAAAATTATAATTATTTAATAAATAACGCCAGTAGTTAAACAGAAGTTGATTTTGGAAAAATTATAACTCACGAATTGTATTATTATAAAGGATTCTCATGTAATAAAATAACTGAATTATTTTGTTCGACAGTACAATTGATTCCCATGTGAGTTTGACAACCCTGCACTAACGTGCTTCTCGTGCGTGCGTACAATATATATTGCAACAAATTTGCCCCTTTTTCCTTCCGATATGCTAGCCAACCCACTGGCCAGTACAGTCCAGGAATAACGGGTTCCCCCAGGTGGAGCGCTTATTACACTTTTGGCCTGTGCCGTACACTATCGACATCGGCACTTTTTTGTTGAGGACAGCAGCAAGAAATGGACACACATACGGGCGTGCGCGCGCTCGCGCTGATAGTTGATAGTTTAGATAACAATAAGAGAAAAGCCAACGACTGACAAAAAAATCGTTGTACGCCTACACGCGTACGACAATGTAATGCCTCAAGAAAAAAAACAAAAAGATCATAAATCTGTGACAAATGGCCCAACGGAATTAGGAGTAGGTTTCACTCGATCTTGGAGTTTGTTTTTGTTTGTTTTGCTTGCATTCTTTACGTGGCCGTTTGAAGAGGAGTCTTGCGGCACAGCAAAGGAAAGTGGTGAGCAGTTTCACTTGGATTTGCGTAGGAGCTTAAGAAAAAGCGTACAAATTGCTGATGTCAATTGACGATAAGTGAGATCTCAATTGTGGGAAAATCGCTCGCTTGGTGATACGATGCGTTTAGATACAATTGTTTTTCTACCTCAGTGTCATTGAACTTCGAGTGTGAGAACGAGAAGAGCACCATGGGACACTGGGTGAAGATTGGAAAAACGCAACCTCCCAACATTCTAGTTGAATTACACGAAGAAGTAGAGGTCCAAAACCACAAGAAGGATTGAGTCTTGCGGCACGCAATTTATTCACGAGTGATCTTTTTTGTTGTAGTATTCGCATCAAATTCAAAAGGTTGATTAGTCATTAGCACGCCAATTGTTGAAATCTCTCTCTTTCCCCAGCAGCATCAGAACAGCTCCAGAAGTTAACATTAATCTCCGACGTGTCAAAACGAAGTCGCACCCGTTTCGTTCGCTAGCGGATCAGCTGGAAGCAGACAACACGCAGCATTGGGTCCCATCATGCGTGTCCGTGTTGTTTTTGGGGTTGCGCGTTTCGGTAAGCGAAATCAGGCGCATCCGTGCGCGAACACGATTACGCGGTCTGGGTGGGTGACTTCCCGCTGGGCCAAACCGCGCACGCAAACACGGCCTAGACCCGCTAGAATCGAACCAAACGGTGCACCATGCTGCTCTTGGGAACCATTGAGAACTTCCCCCATTTCTCCCCGGCTGATCGTTCCACCACTTTACGGATGGCGTCTCCGTTTCTCCCTGCGGAGAGGATTCCGTTCGAACTTTGCCGCGAGGTGACTGGTGTCGACGCCCTCGGGAAGCGTTTCGTGCTGTGCGTTCTTTTCTCCCTCTATTAGCACCCAGACAGCTATGACAAACATCTGCTAATTGGGTACGGGATTTATTTTATTTCTACCTTGTGCCGTAGACATCGCCGATAAGAGGAGTCAGATTTCATAATTCCCGGTGATCAGTAACATTTTAATTTAAGCAGACATCGGCCCGGTGCGGCGTGTGAGACGGGCGTGCTAACGGAGATTTTGTAAATGATCGCGTGTCTGGCAGGGGAGTTTGCAGTTTTCCTCAAGAATAGAAGAATCTTCTTCATTTGTTGAGGTTATATTGCATCCAGTGGTCATGGTCATAAGAGATCCTGGGCTCTAGGAGAAGAAATTCCAGAACTGATACTACCCTAGCTGTCAAAATTACTGAGAACTGTCAAACTCATGTTGCCATTGCATTGATAGATTGCCAGAATTGAGTGTTTATTATTAAGTAATGCATTTAATGTTCTACCGAGACATTTCCACCTTGCAAAACAATAATTGGCAAACATTGGACACAATAAACGACTGCCTCACAAACAAACCCACCATTACGCTAGCAATCAAGCAAAACATTGATGTTTTAATTAGCTTCCTTTCTAAACCTTCCCAATCTTGATTGTGCGCCCGTTTTTTTTTGGCAACCGTTTCCTTACAATTCGCCTCCCACGCTTAAGAACGCAGAAAATGGAGCAAAACACTAACACCTTCTACTGTTCGTCTTCCTCTTCCGGGTGCGTATTTTTTTCCTTCTATTATTCGTTGCTTTGTAGTGAAGTTCCACCACGGACGATCTTACTTCCCGACGACGACCCGGCGAACTCATTTCCATACGAGGGGGCGGACGGGCGTCCGCGTGATATTATTGTTTTCCCCCTCGTTTCCTTTCGGTCTCTAATGATGGTTTGATAGCCTGATTATGTTTATCTAACGGATTCGGACGTTTTCTCGCTCTCGCCATTCGTTTTGTGTCCCTTCGTTGGCGCTCGGGCGGGTTAAGTTCTTAATGGGCAAGACCATTGAAGCGTTCTTGCTTCTTAAACCGCACTGCTCAGGTGAAGTCACCCAAAGAGACCGGTACCTCCCGTAAGTGCCCGTGGAGTCAGTGGTCCTCCCGAAGGTGAGACAAGCACACTTACAGACGCGTAAACTCCAACTGCACTGGCCACTGGAAGACTAAAGATGTGTGTAGTTGTCTTTTTTTATTTGTTATTCTGTTTTTTTTTTTGCTCAGACAAGATTTTGTTGACTTTCGTTTCGTTCTTCTTCGTTTTTTATAAACTCCCTTTTGGAGCTGAAACGCACCACTGTTCGTGTGTTCACTTCTCCGTTTTTCGTTTCCCCGGACCGTGCGCGAAATGCTTCGCTTTCGGTGGATTCTTCTTGCATTCCTGCACACACACGCATCATCATCATCATCATCGTTTTGGACTCTCTTTCTGTCTCTTTCGTTGCTCGCAGTCTGCTTGGAGCATGGCACTTTTCCCCATCACTGGAGAAAATCAGTTTTCTTCTCACCGATCGTGCGCGGCTCGCGATCATTCGTCGCTCAACCAGCGAACCGACCGGACCGAGAAGCTGCTCTGCGTAACTTGTCGCGCAACAAGTGTTTGGCTGTACATTGTGTCGCGCACATTACGGTGAACGATCGTCACCTTAAAAATGCAGTGAAAAAGTGTTTTTTAAGTGTCAAAAATTACGCAAAGATTAAGTGCGTGATTGAATCGATATTGAATACAAAATAACGAAAATAGAATTGCTATACTGTATGTGTACAAAATTAAAAGATCAAAATGATTGATGATGATGAAGTTTGCTTTCGACCGTTCGTTAATGTGCCTCTGCCACTTTGGAGCTTTTCCGATCGCGTTTGAATCAGTTCGACAAACCGACAGCGTGTGAAGAGATATTGAAAAAAAAGAATGCCGCTTTTGTGAGCTTTTGTTGGAGGAAATACTGCTACCAAAACCTAACACAGCTTCCGACGCAACTCGACAAACGGTGTGGTGCGCAACGTTCTGCAACAAACGGTTGCTGATTGAATCCTTCGTTCGTTAGTACATTGATGTTAACCTGTTTTTGTTTTGTTTGGTGTGTGCGTTAACTGAAACGGGTCAGTTCGGTATTGCAAGTGGCGAAGAAAACAGTGCTCCGGGAAGGTGCGTTTTCGTGCTGTGTGGTACGGCACACCCCGTGTGTTCCGAAACGAGTTCTAAAAAGTGATCATCATGAGCCACCAAAATATCCCAAGCGACTGCGTTGGCACTCGTAAAGGTTCGTCGCCGATAAGCCGTCCAGCTCTTTCCGTGTTCGGCACGGTGGTGCTGCTCCTCGTTGCGGTGCAATTCCCGTTCGCCGATGGATATCGTATGCAGCGAACCCGTAAGTGGTTGGACGGTTTTATTTCCAGAAAAAAAACATTTAATGGAGGAAAAACTTTTATGGATTTTGAGTCGTTGTGTTTTTTCTTTGCCTTTTTGAGGCAGTGTCGCTGAGTCTTTTTATGTAGGTGTGGCGAAAAGTAAAAATAAACGCGGGATAAGAGCATTTAATTGAATGGAAGAAATTGAAAATAAATCTGAGTTTTATTTTTAATGTGAGGTTTTTAATTATACGTGAGAAATGTTTCTCGAGAAGTATGTTTTTATTACAAGCATTATGAAAAATGTTCAACTTAGATGAGGTAAAATAAAAGGAATAGAAACTTTTCTCAAGATATTAGATTGGGTAGTGTAGATTCGAGTATTAGAACTCTTGTAAAGAATATTATTGCAATAATCACCCTTTCAAGCTTTAAAACACCTAAATACATGCAATGTACAACACAAAATAATCTTTTTTTTGAAGGATATTCTGTTTGTACAAGAAAGTGGAATATCATTGTTTTAAAACCAAAAAATGCAAGAAGTTTGTTCTGAATCATTGTTTTTCTACCCAAAACACTGCCAATTGTTGTGTTTGTAGGTAAAACATTGTTCTCTCAGCAAACGACCGTTTGCATAATACTGTGCTTCCTTCCGGATACCATCTAGGTCATCATTTTTCGTAAACCATTCTGTTTTTTTTTCTTTTGGATAATCCTTGGAGAGGTTCCCGATCGGTCTAAAGATACAGCAAAAACAAACGCGTTCTCTCCCCACGTCTGACTCATTATACTTGCAAATCTCAAAAGCTGACATGCATTTTTGGCACTTTTAAAATATGTTCTCTTTGTGTCATGTTATTGTGCCGGGGCAAAAGGAAATGGGGCTCGTGTTTTTGGGCGAACAAAATGAAGAAGCCAGCAGGTAGCTGCAAAAATGCTGAAAAATAGTTCTTTGCGCTTCCTGGAGCGTGTCTATCTTGAGATGAAGTTGGTAGCCACGAGGTTCGTTTACCCCCTGTTTTTTCTCGAACAGCTCCTCACGCTGTGGGTGGATCATTAGAAAGAGGGCAGGCCGGTGTACAAATTAGTAAGCTTTTTTCGGGGCTGTTCTTTTGGGTGGTGCTACTGAAGGCTTGTCTGACTGGAGCCATCTTTTGACAGCAGCTGTTAAGCGTTTATTTGCGAGGTATTATTTTTTTCGGTTCTATAAAAGACAGAGCTACTTTAATGTTGATCCACATCTAGTGAGACTCAAAAAAAAAAGATCGAGAAAAAACACTAATCACCAAGCAGCACTGGCAGGAAGCACTTCTAAAGTGTTGTTCAGTTTCACTTTTCCATCCGTTTGAAGCAACCCGACAATGATTATTGCTATTATCTATTCGCGTGTGTACCCGCGATGTGGAGAGCAATACGCAAACACCCGCCTGTATTCGGGTCTGCAACCGAACCATCAACTTTTCTGGCTGATAGCTCTTGAATGCACACAATAATGAAGCGTGGGTCCCGTTCGCTCAGTTATCGTAAGGTTCGTTTCGCAAAAAAGCGTTCTCTTCAACGATGCGGGTCGCAAAGATGATAATTGAATACCATCCAGCAGAAGCGGATGGTGCTTCATTGCGAACAGGGCTATGCAACCCTGTTACTTGAGAGATAATTCGAGAGTTTAAAAATTTAATTACTATTTTGTATACCCTAATTAGAGATGATTTTACGTATCGCACATGTGTTGTCCTATAAGCAAATATATAGACGGCGTGCATGTTGAAGAACGTTCGCTCTTCCCTGTTGCAGATAGTAGTAGCTTACGTGAGTTTTACATGATGGTCTTGCGTGTTAATTAGCGTTGGCTTATTGTAATGATGTGTAGCTTCTGCTATCCACTAGATCGGGTTAATCTCGTTCGGTGGGAGATCGTTCGAAGAAGGCTTAAAGTTATCCAGCGAAGTGTGTTACCACCACCGCCCGAAGAGCCACTGGTACATCAGTCTTTATTTTATTAATGATATTTTCCAACTCCGAGACTCCGGCCGTTACCGTTAGAACTGTGTTAACAAGCCTTTAAAACGCTCGCCTCGGATATGTACACATTACAAGCCGGTCAAACAGGAACACGACACACCATGTGTTTGGCCCCACAGCGGAAAGCACTTTCACGATTCCCGTTGTGTGCCATGTTGGTGAAAAATTACCACGGGAAAAATTCGGACCATGATACCTTGATGTGCAAAAAAAACCTTCACGTTTCCCAAACAAAAACTAGATTAAACGATCTAGCTAATCGAGCGAAACTCGTGAAAAGCGAGGTAAAGCAAAAAAAGAAGGGAAAAACCTTGACCATTGCATACGAAAACCATATCCAGTTCAGTTCACCACCTGTGGCGGGAGAGTCCTCATTTTGCAGCTCCTCCGCCCTGCCAGGATGATCGTGTAGGGAGCAGTGGGCGATAGCGGAAAACGTGTACAAATTAATTGAATACAAAACTACCCAACCCGGTGCCGATCCTCGGTCCCGAATCGATTGCAGCACGATCGTAAGGGAGCGAAAGGTTCGTCGCCTACCGTACACAACTTGCACTTTGTATGCCAAAGTAAAGAGGGCCAAAGTCGAACTGGGTCATCCGCCCGTGCCGGGGGTTGCTTTCGTTTGGTTCTATTCCAAACGATCGGAATGTTGGCTCTACAATGGGTCCTTCTTCCTCGCAATCATGTAACGGCCTCCGTTAACTGGGAAGCCACCTAGGAGGTGGAATGCGTTTAGAAGCTATGCATGAGAGCAAAAGTAATTCCTTCTGGTTGGAAGCAACAACAAGCACTGCTGTACGTCAATCGTTAATTAAATCTTTCTCGCCTAGAAGCGCCTTGAAAAGCGCACCCCAGTGTGTGTGTGTATAGCAAACGGGTAGCAGTTACCTATTGCTGGTGGGCAATATATCAAGCTAAATGTGTATGGGAAAGATGTTCATCTTCTTTTCTCCCCACCCCCCTTTTTAAATGGAGATGACCCAAATCCAACCAATGTGTTTGATTATGCAAAAGGTTCTTCTAAGCAGTAGGAGAGCTGAAGGTGAAAACGAAGAACTTCAACGATCGATCAAGCGACGAACACTTGGTTTGTTTGATTGTTTGTTTATGGCGCTTGGGCAGTACGCAGCATGGTGTTCTTCACGTCATTATGTAAGTCACTAATGCACGTCGGATACGGTGAGATACATTCCCATTGTGTGCTTTCTTGTGATGTTATGAAAACGATCACACATGATGACATGATTCTTCGTGCCACCAGTAACCCAGCATTTTGTTGCAAACTTAACCGCCTTATTCTATTGGTGAACCGAAGTAAAAAGGAAAACACTGTATGTGACCTGCATTTTCCTGAATGAACGTACAGGGCCAGTCAGCTAAATACTAGTGCAAGGTATGGTGGAAAAGTGGTCCACCGGCCGAGTGACGGCGCGTACGGAGCGAATGCAAATTAGTTCTCGCAAGGTGTATATGCTCGCTTGCTTCGTTTTGCTTCGTTTCGTTTCGAACCATGCGCTCCATAATTTAGTTTCGGACCAACAAGGGACGGGGGAAGGCAGGAAACAACATTAGCAGGAACAACCGGGATGGGTATCGTTGGTGAAAACAGTGACTTCACCGCGGAAGACCGCCCCGACGACGGGTCCCACAGGGGTGCGAGTGTGAAATTATCGTGTGCTAAATATTATGATCGCGCACGTTCCCGGCCACCCGCTAAACCCGATCATCACCATCATCATGTTCGACGTGATGATAGTGGTTGGAATTTTCACTTACAAACTCCACCCCATTTTAAAGGTGCGTGCCTGGTTCGGTGGTGACAACCCTTCCGGCGGTAAGGAATGCGTTCGGTTGAAAGGGGAAACAGGTTCGTATTTGGGATCACACTCGTGGAATTCCGTTGAGTCAAATTTCCCTCTCCATGGTGTTTTAGGTGATGCAGTTACGACTCCTCTTCTGCAGCAAGCGGTGTCTCACTCTGAAGGGTTCTCAATGGATACTTTTCAATCGATAGCCCTTTTGGGAGATCATAAATCGAAACCACCCCGAATACAATCCACGTCGAGTCGTAAACAATCGCACACTGAATCGTGGAAAAGGAAAACAGTCACGATCTTGTCGACGCCCCCTTGAAAGTCTCGATAGCTTGTCTGGGGTTTTTTTAATGGGATAATTCTTGCAAATTGATTTTCGGAATGGATTTTTCCTCTCGTACTGCGAGCAGGAACACAGAACGTAAAGAACCGAACGGGGATCGCACTAGGATCCAAATTTGAGGTCAGTTTGTTTCCTGTAATATGATGGAGCATCGGACGCTTTACTGGACGCTGTAAAACGATTAGATGAAATGAAATATTTATAAGCGCTTGATCATCAAACGGTTATTCGTTTTATGAATCAAACATGCGATAAATTAAATTCGATGCTATTAATATTTATAGCAAAATGGTGGTCTACGTCCACGATTACTTGCCACCATAATGGTTCTATTTGACAGCACACGTCAGTCGTATACTATGTCCACCTAAGACATCTCATTTGACTTTAATCAAACAAAGTAATTCAGATAAATGGGCGTTAAATGGGAACAGGCATCTAGACCTGTTTTTGTTTTTTCGTTGGTCGACCATTAAATGAGGTCTCAGCGTAAAAAAGGGGGACTTTCGCCTTCCCTAAAAGCTTCAATTATTCAGTTTGACAGTGTTGGGGTGTTTTTATTCTTCTTCTGTGTGCCTGTTTTGTGGTCAGAAACCGCAAACGTCCGTCTAATGTCCGTCAAAAGTACACCGTTCGCTTCTTCCGTACACCCGGTTCCATTGTATCGCTTTTTAATAGCGATTGTCGTACCGCCCGCTCCCTAAAGTTGGGGACCTATTTAGCAGCCGTTCTTCTAGGCAGGGAGAATTGATTTACCCTGCTCTAGTGCCACCCTGGTCAACCCAGTTCGAGAGCGAATTTGCTAGTGGGACTAAAAGTGAAGCAGGAGAAACCGATCGAGCCACGCTGCCAGTGGTTGGAATGCCAAAGTGAAGGTAGGCGTCAAGAATGGATCGTTCGAGCGCGGTTTTGCAAAAACAAACAACACTTGCCGCATGAAGAAAGTGAAGCGCATGAAGGAGAAACCGATTTCAAGTGATGAGGCACGTTCGAAGTGGTTAAAAGAATATGCATGCATGTTGCCTGTAGCGTGTCTCGGCAATTTGTTTCAGCCAGTCTGCGGGTTGGAGCTTCGCACAAATCTAGGACACCGCGATGAGTGGGCAAATTAGTCACGGTGGCTTTCGGACCACGGGATAGAATGGTTGGTGTGTTTTGTCTCCTGCGGTCCTCCGTCGGTTTCGTGTCAGTGTCGGGAGGTAAATATGGGTTACGTTCAATGTTCCCGGGAGGAATACGAAAAAAAAGCAAAACGAAAACTACTCCCCATCTGTTTGCTAATCATTTGTGCTGTGACCCTCACCACCCAATTAGACAGGTTGTACTTGAATGCTGGCCTGAGAACCTTACACGAACCTGCACGACCAGTTCGATGAACCCCGGTAGAGCCGCTGTGTTGCGTGTGACGTAAAACCGCACTGATCTTCAACGCTTAAGGCCTTGATCATGGACTACTTTCGCGCACAGGGGTGTATGAGATTTGACCCTCATTGGAGCAACCAGCCGGGCGCAAACCGGCTTCGAGCGGGTCAATGTTTTGTTGTGCGCGTTCCGTGCGATTCGTTGCGGGTTCGTTTCCAGTGGGGATTTCAATTCGGCCGCACCATGTATTGTGTTGATTTTATCGATTCTTTTGCATTTTTTGGAAAGCGGTGCGGCACGTTTGCGTTTCAAAAAAACAAGCATCTAAATTTTCGTTAAAAGCAGGAAGAAGAAGAAGGGAAAAAAAGATCGATAAACGAACATTTTCAATCATTAGCGGAAGATCAAATTCACGATCGTTTCAAACGATTTCGTTTTTTTTTCTTCACCTTCACACCGGCAGCTCATTATGCAGCTCTTCGTGCGGTTCGCTTTGGCTGTACTAAATCCAACATCAGGTCAGGGAAGCTTAGAAATCAGCAGCTTATTTAAAAAACATGCACTGGAATGTACGCGGAAAGAATGGGAAATTTCGTAAAAGTGTTTCTGCTGATATAATGGCGAAAAAATGTATACGATCGGAACAATGGTGGACATGGCGGATGAAGAAAATATGTGTCACCATCATAATGATGACGATGGTGATCTCAACGAGTTCTCAACGGTGCGACGCATTTCATTAACGATGTGGCCGAGCGGTTTTTTCTTCTTTCCTTGCCACATTTGGCATTTTTTGTGCCATGAGTTTTGTTACTCCTTTACAACTCCTACTCTAGGGTGTCAATAACCGGACGCCGGAGTAGATCTAGCGGGTTTTTATTCGCTTTATCTTGGCTTAACGTTTGTCGTTTGATCAGAATGTTTTTTTTTGCGAGAGAGTGCTGTTGGTGTTTAATACGATATATTTATGATGGTGCCGGTGTCACCTAATGATGTGCGAAAGTGGCGAACGAAGTGAGACCAGAAACATTAACGGGAGTTTTTAATGATGCGATCTATAAAAGCCATAATTTTGGGACTGATTTGTAGATAAAAATAGTAGCGAACATGCACATATTGATTAAATAAACAGGCGAGAACACATGTTTATTGCACGTACATAAATCATGCTCTAATGAAGTGTCCCAGTTGATGAACTGATAGAACCGAACAATAAATAATGTAAATCATGCTACCAATCTGATTTCAATCTGCTTTTTTGTCTCCAGAATCCAGTTGCTACTACAATGGTACCCACTTTATGGAGGGTTCAATCGTACCGACGAAAGAACCGTGCTTGATGTGCAAATGTACGGAGAAAACGCTTATATGCGCGCTAAAAGTGTGTCCAGGTGCGTATTGCATACCCGCTAGGCGCAAACTCGTTGCTAACGAGCGGTGTATCATTCTTTCACAGAACAACCGATTCCCCCGCCGAGAGGATGCATTTTAGTGCACAAAGCAGGTTCCTGTTGCCCATATTTGCAGTGTTCTAAGTTGAACCTGGCGGTGAAGAACAATGGCGATCGGAAGAAGTTACACTTTTTGGATTACTACGAAAAGGCAGCCCAGGAACGATTGGAGAAGCCTAACTCGTACCTAAGACGTTCGGATGATGATGAGGTGGAAGACAATGGAGGTTGGTTTATCGGTTGTGAGACATTAAATGCATTTTTTCACTAACTTTCTTTATTTTTTAAATTACAGCTTGTATCATTAATGGCACAGTTTACAAATCAGGCTCAGCCATGGTTAGTTCGACACTTTGCTCGTACTGTTACTGCATCAATGGCAGGCAGAAGTGTGTAAAGCCGAAATGTGCCCTAACGAATCAAAAATGTGCTCCCGTGTTTGTGGATTCGGCTTGCTGTCCCATTCGGTACGATTGTAGTGGAAAAACTCCTATCAAAAACAGTGCCACTGAGCTGTCCACCGAGTCGGCCAATCATGTCCGTCGGATCAACAACAAGCACTATCAACGCATGTCGGAACGAAGAGGTTACCGCAGTAATGGGTGTATCTCCGGTGGACATACGTACCCGGACGGTGAGAAGATGAAGTCGGAAGATCCATGTGAAGTGTGCTACTGTATAAGAGGACAACGAAAATGTACACCGAAGAAGTGTGCACCGGCCATCAAGGGTTGTACGCCACGAGTACCACGCGGAGAGTGTTGTGCGGTGCGATACGATTGCAGTAAGTGCTTTAAGTGGTTGTGCTTTGTGGATGGTGAATGTATACAATTTACCATTTTTACTTTTTGCAGAACATGGTGAACAGAAACCGTTCGGACGTAAGATGGAAGACGAGGAAGAATCGTTCGACTTCTTCTCGATCCTCTTCGGGCCGGATCCAGACGCACCGAAAGAGGAAGCGAAGAATGCTACAAAAACTATTGAAGTGCCCGTCACTGAAGCTACCCCCGTAAGTACAACATCGGAGAAAAGTTTCCTGGACTTGTTGCGAGCTGGGCTTGACTTTATCGATGATGCTGGAGAGGATGAGTTGCTGCTAAGCACCACTTCAGCATCGGAAGGAAGTACATTTACATCCACGGAGTCACCTCCCGAGCTGCAAACCGTAAAGGTTGAGATCATTCAGGAACCGCAGGCCATCTACATTGAAAAGCCGGACTTTAACTTTCCCGTAAGAAAGATTCCGCCGGTTCCAATAATGTTCAAACCACTGCCGAAGATTCCGACTTTGTTAATGAACGAACCGAATTTCCAGAACTTAGAATCTGATTCATTGTTGAAGGAAAATCCTACGGAAGTTTCAAACTCGCTTTCGGAGACAACCTTGAAGAATGTACCCACTACGGATACCTATGAGGATAAAACAGAAACGGAAGAAATTATTATCACAACAACTGCTACGGAGAGAACAACTACTCCGTCGATGAAGAAGAAACAGACATCGACTACAACAATGGAACCTGTTACTGCTAAAACAACTCAAAGTATTACTGAACCTGCTCCAACTAGACCTTCAACTACAACGTCTACTACTACGACTACTACTACCACTTCTACCACCACTGAAACTCCAACTACTACTACAACTACTAATGCTCCAATCACAACTACGACTACTACAACCACGGCTCCAACAACTACTTCCACTACAACTGTTCCTTCTACTACCTTTACTCCTCCGACAACTACTGTTAAGCAAACTACTGCGATACCTCTAACGACTACGGTTAAAACTGCCTCATCAACTACTAATATTCCAAACACTGAAGCAACAAGGAAAGTAGAATCATCCGTAGCTAATGAAACAGTTCAGCTGACAACTACAATAACTCCATTGAAGAAAGAAGTGATATCCACTTCGACAAGTCCTTCTCTTGAGGCTGATTCTTTCAAGACAACAACAACAATCCCTTCGACTTCAGTCTCTACATCTCCTACATCAACTAAAACAACGACAGAATACATCAGGTCGACAACAACACCACAACCATCGTCAACGAAAAAGTTGAGAGTATCTGAGAAAATAGTACAAACCACACCACAACCGATTGTCAGTTCTACTCCAATTGATGTCGTTATAAAAATAGATCAATTGGTCGACAAACAAACGGTAGAAACTATTCTTAATTCGCTGAATGCTAAAATAGAAAAAGTTGCGAAGGTGACAGCTACAGAACCGATAACTACAACAACCATTGCTATCAAGCGGCCCAATAATAAGTTTGTTGGGTTCGAACCGGAAAAGATACCTTCGACAATCCTCTCCAAGCTGACCACAACAACGACGGAATCAATAGATACGACTGCTTTAATGAATGACGTAACTACATCGGTCGCAAGTGAGGGTGAGCTGACTTCAACGGTTGCACCAGATGTGACGACCACGATGCGAGAAACAACTGATCGATTGACGGAACCAATCAGCACAAGTACACAGAGGATAAGTGAGAGTGAAGAGTCGACACTGTTGACTTCAACTGTGCCTCCCGAAACATCGACAGTGCAGGATGATGGTTCCGCTGAAGCGTCTACGGAGATGACCGATACAACTGTCAACTCGTACACGGAAACTACACATGAGGAACTACGAACGGAACCTCTCATTGTGGAAAGCAACGATACGCTCACTACTACTGAAACGATCACGTCGATCACACCGACAAAATCAACAGCCACGGTAGTAACTCGCCCTCCGAACCCGTTGAAGGAAAACAATCTCTTATCGGTACTACTAAGCGGACTGTCCAACATCTTCGACGCAACGAAGAACGATTCCGGCAAACAGGCACAGAAGAACCGTACCGAATATCGTCCCATTTCTCCGAAACCGATCCCGATCAGTGGCTTTCACAAGGTAAGCAATATTCCTTCGATTTTGGAATCGGACATAGGGTTGGATTATGACGAACCAACACTGCCACCGAGTTTGCCGAACCTGAAGATCATTCCGTTCCTGCCGGCGGATGCAGTGAAAAAGAACGAACCTCCAAAGCCGGCCAAGATTGTACCACCGACGTACACGTACTTCAAGAACCACCCGAATAACTATCCAATAGTCAATGATCCGTACGAAACACCGTCAGCGTACGGATTGAGCAATGAACACGAAATTCTTCATCCTGGTTTGACGTACAAAGCACCTGGCAAACCGATCGCAGAGTACGAATATTCGTACGATCCGGCTATCAATTATCCAGCCCTCACGGAGAGCTACGATGTGGATGCGAAGAATGGGTACTACAACACGAAGGTTATCCGCGATAAGTATGATACGGTCGATGAAATGGACTACGACTACGATACGGACACGATACACAAGTATTCAGAGCATCCACAAAAGCAAGACTTGTTCAAGAATGAGCTGAAGAAATTCATCCCCACGAAGTATGAGGTACCGCAAGAGGGTACTTATGTGCCGGTGTACGATAAGTACGGGGTGGGATATCCGGAGAAAAATGTCTACTACACAAACCACAAGGAGATTGCGTATGGTGGAGCGAAGCTGGACAAGATACAGTCAAGCACCGATAATCCACTGTTTCGTATTGATGGCACGGATATGAGTGGATTCTCTCCGCCAACGAAAACGGAAGGTATGTTTTAAGACGCGGGCGCAAGAAATGATTTGCAGGTAACGTTTTTTGTTGATCTTTCAGGTGGTTTTGTACCAAAGGAACCAATAAAGGATGAGTTTTACTATGAAAGTTACGCTACGACACCGTTCCCGATAGAGCTGACCGACGAGCATCATGCGAAGTTACCATATAACGCCACTCCAACCAGTTCCTATGGAGGTAAGACACTATCTTGCGCGGTTGTACTTTTGTATACTAATATATGTAATTTTTCTTTGTAACGTGTTTTCCAGTAACCCCATCGAATCCGTTCATTGATGTGATCCGAACGGAACCGGCACCTCCATTGATGTCGCTGATCGAGGACAAAGAGAAGCTGCTGTCGACGCTTCAATCGAAAAATACCTCACTGGAGGATTTAATTGGAGATCCGAGCGACGGAAGCGAGGAGTTCGAGAAGCAAATCATATCGATAACGACCGACTCGAACTATCTATCCTCAGCGTCCGAGGAACACGTTCCAACACAGCGTACAACACCATCGAAACCAAACTTTACCGGGTTTGAGTTGAAATTCCCTGTATCAGTGCATCATTCCGAGGAACCCGTGTCGGAGGCAACAAAACCAGCTGATAATGCCGGCGCCGAACATGAGCCTGAACCGAGTGGAATGTTTAGTCTGGAGAACATGCTGAATTACTTGCTTCGCGAGGAGGATCCCGTTAATGAGAACAAATTGAGGAATTCCACCGCTAGTGGCAATGCAGGATCGCTTGGAGATGGAATTCCACCGTTCAAGACACTACCTTCTCGGTTGACGGCCGTTTACGATCCAACGGTTGGATTGGAGGCATCGCTTGGCGATGTGAAACCACCTTCGGATGAGGAGTTGCACGATGGAACGGTAACGCTGAAGGTAGAGAGTGCCAAAAACGATACTAAAACACTATACCGTCCTTCGCTGCTGGATCTGCCATTCCTCAATCCCGGGTTCCACACGAAACCGATCAACCAACCTGAATCAGATCCAGAATCACAAAACGAACTGGACCGGTACGGGTATGGTGGTACACCTGAACATCGCGCCGATCAGTATCAGGTAATTGCTGGAGGTACGCCTGGTGTCGGTGCCGACTCGTACGTGGTCAACCCGGTGGATATTAACAAGCTGAAGCAGCATCATTCCGAGGGTACGGCAGAGATTACCATGAAGTCGAAGGTGAAGGATACGGTGGGCATACTAAAGCTGGCCGGTTGTAACATCTACGGACGCATGTACCGGGTGGGTAGGATCATATCCGAGCTATCAGGGCCATGTCTCGAATGCAAGTGTACCGAAGTTGGTGTGCACTGTACACCTTTGGATTGTCGAAGGCGGCGGTAAGCCGGTCGTCAACTGGCGGACCCGAACTAGGTTTAAACATGTGAGTGCACGGGTGTTCATAAGTACGGTTATTGTAAGTGTATAGGAACGTCTGTGTATGTGTGTATGTGTACGTGTGCGTCCACTGTGTGAATGGCTACCAATTTTGAATGGGAGACAGAGTGAACGGGAGTTACTGTGATTTTCGTGATATTAATCTATAGTTTTAAGTCAGATCGACTGATAGGGACATGTCCAACAGCAAGTCGGACAAGTGTCTTCGAATCGTAGACACAAACCATATCACGATGGAGTGGATAGAGTGTAGCACGAAGGGTCAGAAACAAAACGAGCAAACAACGAATAAATTCAGGTTTAGGTGAGCTTGTAATCCACTTCCTTTGCAACTAAGAGTCCTTCTCTCCTAGAAGACTTTTCTTTAAGGTTGAATAGTAATTGCCGGAAGCGTTATTCGATTTCTGTCGCGCTGTGCGATACGACTTGAATAGCTCTTCCGGCTGGTTTAAGGAGGTTTAAGGTGTATCACTAAGTGGTCTGCATACTGTCGTAATTCTAAGCATTTTCCGTTCGGATGTAAATCGAATAAACGAATCACACAGATAGCGTCGAATATAAATAATGTCATAAAAACGTGTTTGGTCTTATTGCTTCTTACTGTACAGTAGAAATTTCGAATAGATCATTGGGCGTTTAGAAACTTAACTTACATTGACTACCGACACACTATGGCTAGAGGATCTGGATCACATGACTTCGGTCGAGGTTGTAGAGCACGGTACAGCCCAACCACGCCAGTAGGAGTACCGTCGCCAGGTACCTGAGCGAACGAAACATCACAACCACTTTGGATGCATCGGGCTCTACCTTGGATCGATAGATGACGAACCCTATCAAGAGTCCACATACAGCACCACTTATGTGGGCCGCCACACCGATTCGTGGCTGAAGATTTCCTTTGGTAAGGCAGTGACGGATGGAGTACATGACGTCGCTAATGCACAGCATCAGCACAGCAATAAGTCGATAGTAACGATAGGATAACGTGCGAAAGTTCTGCAGCGTAGAAAGGTGAAGATGGAATTAGAATGAATAAATCTGCGCAATACACAGGCCAATGTAACTTACCATTATGATATGTGGTATATGGCTCATGAGTAAGCAATACACTCCGGCTGAAGCACCCACCATGAGGGTAGGTTCAAACACGGAAGCACCTAAGGCACCGGCCAGCGTACCGGAAAAATAAACGAACAGCACCTTACCATGGCCCTGTTCCGTTTCCAGTGGAAATGCTACCAGAATCTGTAGGAAAATAATGTGAAAAGGGATATTTTATGTTTATATTTCGTTTGAACGATGAAAATGTCTTACAGATTGCATGCATTTAGGCGCTATTTAAGTATCTACTTTGGAAGAATAAACTATTTAGTTCACTACTGGACTGTGTCTTGTGTGACTTATGGGTTGAATATTTAAAAAGATATATTTTACTACTTTTGCCTGAAGTTATGCAACTTTATAACAAAATATTCTTTATATATACACTTGATAAGATTTATGATGGTGAATGAAAAATATCTTTCCATACTTACTTGTATGATAATATTAAGCACTAGATGTACATTTCCTGCGTGTAGGAAGGTATACGTTATGAAGCGCCATACCTGTTGAGGGAAGGTTTGAATATTTCATCAGTAATCAACGTCGAGAAAATGGGAATGTTTGCAAAAAAACCACCCTTACCTCGTATTGCTTCACGGGTGAGAAGATGAGCTTCTGGTTAATGGCATCGTTATTGTAAGTAAAGATGGCGATCTGGAAAGGAAAATTGAAAGTGAGAGGAACGGATAATCCCAACGGTAGATTCTGATCGATTTAAAAACATGTTGTGGAAAACATAATATGATTTTCAGTGGGTGCAATTGAAATCAGTGTAAACTTTCATTGCCTTCAATCCCTTCCTATAAGTGATTAGTTTACAAACAAAACAAACCCCTATAAAGCGAATCTATCTTTACCGCGTGCGGAAAAGATTTACATTCAGCTCCCTAATAAAATAACCCAGCCTGTCCGCAATGTGCCACACAGATCAATGGCCAACAGCCGTTAATTTCATCGACGTGATGTAGAATAAAAAGATGAGCAGAATTTACAACGAGCCGTGTGTCCGTATGGTGGAGGCGAGATCCGAACGCATAAATCTTGAAGATGTTTCAAAGGACCCAACAACCCTTACCCACCCTCGCGATCCGACTTGCGATCGTGAAGTTGGTGTAGTTTGATTTACGTTTACGATCACCAGCACGTCAGTATGGTCGTAAAGGAAAAGGGAACCGTGTAAAAGCCACCATGCACAACCGAAACTTCCATCTTTCGTATTAAATTTCTAGTGAAATCACCATACGCACCCACCGTGACGGATTGACCAAGAAGCCGGAAGGGCCATTTGTTAGAACCGTATTTTTACGAGCATTTTATATTTTTGTTTTCCTCGCACTACTTTTCCATACGGTGTAACATGATCGGACCACGTTGGGAGAAGCTCAGTGATTAAGCATAACTTTCGTTCCTGGGCGAAAATACGGTTCGATACGGTTTTTGGTAAACACGATGCGGGCCAATGGTATTTTTGTTCCGGCTGTAAA
This sequence comes from Anopheles minimus, assembly GCA_000349025.1. Lineage (NCBI taxonomy): Eukaryota > Metazoa > Arthropoda > Insecta > Diptera > Culicidae > Anopheles > Anopheles minimus. The sequence continues at coordinate 4,139,187 of KB664277.1, forward strand.
TTGAGTCTTTTTTCGCGGATTGGCCCTGGAGACAAGGGGACTTTTCCGATGGGTAAGTACTCTGTTGGATAGTTTATACTAATTACGTGTCGAACCCCCAATACCGTTTGACTTAAGGGTGGTGTCCCTGGGGTGCACTCACGGCACACATTAAGCTAACCTAAATCAGTTCCAAAGCGATTGGACAAGGTAGTGGGGCATGGAATTCGTTACCCCACCACACCTAGAAGCACTGCCATCTGGACAATAGTTGCATTTCCTAGAATATAACAGACAACATAGCGAAAAGGAAATCAGAGCAAAGCGCAATGATGGCGCAGTTTGGTGGCTTTCCTTGTTGTTTGTGCAGAAGCCATACACCCATCCATCGACACGTCAGGGTTACACGTTGAACAACAAAGAGACATTAGCTGTGCTACTGACACAATAGTCCACGGTCCCATCGGAACGCTGCCGTTCCGTAGAGTCCAAAATCCTCTTTTATAATCTCTAAGCGATTGGATGCGATTGGCACAGGTTTTGTGAGGTCACAGCAGGCTTTGCAAAACCATTTGATGGTGCAGTGCGGACGATTTGACCGTTCCACTGCCCGCCATTGTTGTGGGGGGGGGGAGGTGGGGCGCTAGCGAGTGCTAGAAGTTGTCACCGTACAAATCAATCGGTGGTTGACGCGTGCAACGTGCCTACCGTAAACAATCGATAGAGTTGTTCCCGATTTGCTACACCCGTGACCCAGTGGCAGTGGCAGTTACGAGGCGTTGGGTAAATATTGGATTTTCGTTTGCCGTTTCGGTTGCTGTCGGTGCGCCTTTGTTTACATTCCGCTGCAATGTGTGTAACCGTGGTCGAATATTACGAGTGAGAGAGAGAGGAAGGAGGATGTAAGGAAGGAAGGGAGAATGCAACTGCACAAACTGCACCCGTGTAAAGTTACTACCAAACCTTGCTACGGTCGGTATGAAAAGATGTAGTTGTTCACAGCTGGTAGTTGGAATTTGCTTCTCCTTCGCTACCAATTGAACAGATTGAACCTTTTTTTGCACATTTTAGTCAGTTACGAGGTCGTTCCCTTAGAAGGATGTGGTCCTAGTCCACTAAGGGACACTGCACGTGACAATCTCGCGGACGTCAGGTCATCAATCAAGTTGTGGATGCTCGGAGGCTCTCTACAGGAGGGGAATGTCATTCTTTGACCAAAAATGGAACGAAATACCTAAACAAAGGGTGGAGGGGAAGGGAAAGAGGTCGATCGATCGCTCATTGCGGAGATTATGCTGCAAATGGATGCAAAAACCTTAAGTCTGCATTTTATTGCAATTTTATTCAATCATTGTCTTTGCTAGCGTCACCGGCCCATAATTATGTTCGTTGGGGTGACATCGAAGTCTTTTTCTGTGTCAGGGGCTGGCAATTTTTGGCATTCTTTTTATTCATTTTTGCCTCGTGGGAGTTACGTTGTTGTTTAGAATGATTTATTGTGTATATTTACGTAAACTCGCGATTTCATCCATTCCATTTTGAGTTTTTTTTAAATTAAAATTAAGTTTTTTTTTTCTTGAGAGACTGCCATGGGTTCATGGGAAAAAATCATTATATCTGAATTTCATGAAAACAGTTCCAGAATCTCGGATATTTCATTGGTATTGCAAACCCCTGCTGTTGCTGATAAGATATTGAAGGGAAATCGACATTGATGAGGTTAGGGTCGTGTCAAGACGTGAAACGCACGTGTTAGGGGATGTGTCCATGCCTTCACAATACCGCTTGATGCGCTTGACTTGGGAGGGGGCATTGTACATTACAGCTTGAGTCTGTAGATGATAGCAAGGGAAAAGAATTGATTGAAACCATCCTACGTAAAGAAACATTAGGAAAAGATGTTATCCAAAAGAAGTGCTAGCTTTAAGACGATGGACGCGACACGCTTGTAAAGAGAGGTTTATTTTTTCTACGGATGTTCTCCTCAGTAGCAAACCAAAATATTTACCTTATCATGTTTGCGAAATAATGCGCAAACAAACGGCAAGGAAAAATATTTACAAAGCACTTTTTTGAGTCTTGTTTGGATATGGATCATGTGCGGGAAGAATGGTTAGAATTCCCAACAGTTTCCGATGAGTAACCGAGATCTCATTTGTAACAAAAATCACTTCCTAACAAAGGTGATTGTTCCCTTGGTGAGCGTCGGAAGGGTGACGTGCATTCTGCTTGACTTAACACAATGCGCTAGTGCATCTGAGCCTGAGTGTGCAAGCGTAACAAATTAAATAAATTAATGGTACTGCTTTGAATGCGCCCGGTTCCGCTGAGAACGTAAATCTCGCCGTTAATGATTCAAGCGAAGCTGACCTCCGTAGCAGATAACATTGATGCAACACTCGAAGGGCAAGGTCCAATGGTATCGTTCGATTTGGATTATGTCACAAAACCGAGTTCGGTAAATGGTAAGAAAATGGTTGCTAATTGAGGCTTAGTTGCGACGTAACGATGCTAAGTTGGTGCTCTTGTTTGTAGAGCAGTTCATGTTACATCGATGCGTCGGTGATTCTCATCCAAAACAAAAAGAATGGAACCATAATCAGTTCCCTAACACTATAATGACTCATTTATCTTGGCTTGTTAACGTATCCTACACAATTTATCAGCCTCGGTTCGGTGTGAAACATCCGCTCGGTGCCTGTAAGTCTAGGCTTAGGAGAAGGGTTCCTGTCGGAACAGCATCCCAGCGTTGCGTCAATGCCACACCCTGACTGCCACGCCTGGTAATCTTTTCCCTTACCAGCAAAATGTTCGCATCGATTTTTTTCCTCCATCTCGTAAAAATACTCCTTGCGTCTTCTTTCTCCCTTAAAACCAAATCAAATGAAGCGCGGAATGCGTGTCCTCCTCTCGGGACACATTTCACTTGCCTTTGTAGGTTAATGTTCTTTTTCTTTGCCATCTTCCCCGTCTTGCCCGGTGTGTTGTTTCTTCATACGCAACACATCGGAGAAAGTGAAACCATTTGACCGGGCCAGTCAGCGACAAGTGGTACGATGGGTCTACTGAACCGTGGAAGAAAAGATTCAGGATCAAGGAAAACCCAGCTCAAGAAAAATCGATAGAGCTCTCGTACATATGTGCGAAATGTGCAAAGAATGGACCGACTGCTGGGTATACATTGTGCCTGTTTGTGTGCTTGGTGGGCAAGACAAATGCGGGCTGATTGATTGGGCTTACACGGAAGTTTGTTCGGAAGCAGGAAAGCTAACAAGCAAGGGTTGGACTGATGGATTTCGGTAAGGAAAGAAGCTATCCTGATGATAACCCTGTTAACAGGAATAAAAAACCTGATAATGTGACTGTGAAAGAGATTTTCATCGAGATTATGACATAGAATTGCATACTTTTAGGCTGTTTACAAGTGATGGAATATTCGCTGTTTCTTATCATCAGGTCTCCAAGAAATCTTATCATTTCTAACCTAAAAATTGATTGCCCAAAATGTTATTCAACCTTCCATCACCGTAACCTTCCGATTCGCGAAACACGCTCTATCGGGTTTTGGGGATCGCTAATAAACCAATTTAAGACTCAAGGAGAAACCGAACATCTCGAACCCGAGCCCCAAACGGCCTCAGGGCACAATAGCACGTCTGTCAAAAATCAAAACTCCAATTCCAAGCTTAAACTTACCTGCAGGGCACTGACAATCAGCAGACTCCACGGTACGGTCCAAGGACAGCACTGACACAACTGGAGCAGCCTGGCGGTCCTGCTCGCCGGTTGTTTCCGCTTCCGGCGGTTCACCTTCTGCAGCTTATCGACTAGTTTGGCATCGCTGTGAGAATCCTCGTTGCTGGTACTGCTGCTGCCGGCGCTTGTTCCCGTACCGGTGGAACCGACCGATCCCGACGGTGTCAGGTCACCGGTGCTATCACATCGTTTTCCACCGCCCCGTTCCAGATCGATGGAGAAAATGCGCGGCTTCTTCTTTTCGCGAACGCGCGTCCCCCCACACAGCTGTTCGCACTCGAGGCTGGACGTTTCGCTGCCGTCGGAACCGCTGCCGGTGGTAAGGAATGGTTCCCGTTCCGATTCCGGCTGACGGTGCCTGTCATTTTCGATCCAGGCCCGCTGACACGTGCCGGTGATGGCGTTGGTTGTGGTTTTCCCCCGATGTACCGGAACCACCTTCGCAGGAGGTTTGCGTGAGTCCGTCATGGTTGGTTTTTTAGTTTTCTTTGGATACAGAGACGGAAGTCTACTTATTGCTTTTCTGAGTCACATTGGCACCGGTTTTCTTTTCTAGCAAGGCTTTGTACAACACCAGTACAGATTGACAGTTTATGGCATCGGTGTAGTTGTCTAGGAGCTGGTCCAATAAGACTCTTTGTTTATTAGAGTCATGTCAGGTGTGATTATCATCAACCTGATAAGGTGTTAACGGGGCAAAATATAATGCAGCTGATAAGTATAGACAGGTTCCGATTATTTGTAATGCACTAGTTGCTTGAACCAGTTGCTTGAAACCTTTGGTATAAATGCGACGCTTTACCATACGCTCTATCAAGGATCATAAGTTCATAACTCTTGTCTAATATAGCATACTATCTAGAAAGGAAGACCACTCAGTTCCGGGAAAATATGAACGATTTTGTTTACATTTCCGCATGGTATGATCGAGGCCGTTCAGCAACCCATCAATGACTTCTATGAAATTTGCGGCACAGTCGAGTCACAACTTTGTCTACTTCTACATAATGCCCGGGTGGTCAACAGATGGGCTAGGACGCTGAGACAAATCGCATGCTTTATTGCCTACAGACTCCAGTATGTGAGATAACCCCGGAACATGACGGAGTTCGCGAAGAAGCAATCAGAAGGCGCTTTGTCGCTTTGTGCTGATCGTTCCGTCCCAGCTGCACGTCATTGGCGGCAAACGTTTGTTTGGTTTTGGTTGTTTTGCTTTCACGTTGTCAGTGCTGAAAATTGATAAGAAAAGAAAAAAACGTAGTTTATTTGGGTGCGCTTTAGCTCAGCTGGTAGTTATTATTTATATACGCGACGAACTTGACAAGGGCACTAGGAGTTTTCCACAAAGATCTCTTGGTGTAACAAACGCTTTCTAAATAATCTGTTTCCCAGGATCCTAATTTGTCTGGCGTAAAATAATTAATTGAAACTATCCCCTTCGGGGTTTTTATATTTAAAACATACGTAGCCTAATGTTTATACAAGCTGCACTAATGACACAAACCAGTTCCCGCTGCGTTCCCGTGTTTGCTGACATTCACGTTACTCTCGCTTTGGGGTTGCTGCTTTCAATTATAATAACACTCTCACCATACGCACGCACTCACGCACGCACGCACGCACTGGAATATTTGGAGCATCGGTTAAGAAGATAATCAATTACGGTCAACTGCTTCGTGTCGATAGAGTCGAAACAGATGTGTCCCACCGGTGGCAAAAGGGCATCTCAGAGGCGAGGTAGGCGACTAAATTGAATGTTTACCGACACCTTTGGGATGCGGCTAATGGGTCTTCAGGACCCGCAGGTTTTGTCATTTTCTCCAATATTTAAAATGGAGCCTAGAAAAAAAAGACTTTACATCTTCGACATCTGATCCAGAGATCCGCTGCATTCTATTCGTGTCGTCGATCACGATCACTTCCATTCTAGTAGCCAGTCCCGTCTAAGTGGGGGGATTATTTATAGAACTTTCATTAGTGCGCTTAAACACGACAGACTTTTTGAGTCTTGGAGGACCATTAAATGGGACGTCCCTTGTTGGAGTGCCGTTTGCTACTCAATGACGTTTCGACCGTCCGATCATCATACGCCCGGGCCGTTGAGTCGATTGACAGATGATCTACATTTCTGCGGTTTTCATGTGGTATATCTTTGTGGCGGAGGAGGAGAGCAGAAAAAAAACCAAAACAAACCGCCCGGAATATTTCATAATGCAGGCAACTAGCTAACTGTCGCCATAGTTTGTTGCGGTTTGGCAGCTCTAAATGGAGGTCGCAAACGCACCTGTCTATTGGGATGAATTTATTTTCAATCTCGTACGATCTCTCCTCCCCGGATGATGTAAACGGGTCGCGAGCGAAACCTTACAGCTCACTTATAGCGTGTCGCAAATGATTAGTTGTACAACAAAAAAAAGAGATTTATTTTTAAGGACACTTTGTGCTTTGGGCACCAAAATTTTGTCAATCGGTATGTGCGTAGTGTATTTTGTTTTCGGCTAAACCACAAAAGAACCCACAAATTGCATACGATTCCGTGAAACCGCACGAACATGAAATTGGTTTATGGTGAACGACTCCACGGACGCTATTTCTGCAAAACTGACCATTAACTTAACATTGTAAGCAACAAGTTAGCGAATGCTTCTGCCCTGTGGACGCTGGAAATAATTGTTGCACGGTGTCATTTTAAACGGGGTTTCCAAATCGTTTCCATGTGCCGAATCGTGTGACCGATCGTGATAATTGGTGGCATTTGGCTGTAGTAATTTGTCAGTGAGAAGACAATCGGCCATATTTGCAAGGTTACAGGGACCGTAGCGTGTGTCAATCGATTCGTCTTAAATTAGCATCGATGAATCACGCAAACATATCTTCAATATCATCACAATTTGTTTGAGTTGGTCCCAATTCTGTTTGGGTAAATCCCAAAATTTCATTGGTCTGCTGATTGTATTTTAAAAATAAAACAAATACCGGTTATCAACATGAAGGCCCATAATGGACGCTTCAGAGTTTATCATGACACAAATTCTTTGTGTAACGCGTCAGCGTCACCTTTATCATTTAATTAAGCCGAGAGCACACTAAATAGGGTTCAAGAAATGCTTCAACGCCCGAAACAAAAACAATGACGATTAAAAGCACTTTTCGAACACCGACACCAGTTGTTGATATTAATCATTCGTTCGATAAGAAGTGGAAAAGAACAACATCTGATCACAAGCGCGGTACCTGGTTGGTTTGTTTACCAAACTGTAACCCAATAAAAAACGGCGGAGCAATCCAAACAATTGACGATCGCCGATGTGAAGTATATCTTGAACAACCCGATAGTGATCGATGGGAAAGATTCGTGTATCGGGGTAAATCTATTTTGGGTCCATTTTGCCAGTGCTGGAAGAAACCGTTGTAAATATTCCCCCGGAATGTTTGATTTGATTTATTAATCGTCTAAAGCAGCACTTGAATCGGTGCGATTCCCTGATTCACCGGTGTAGCATGTTCGATGTTGTGCAACATGCTTGGGATTTGTTTAAAATACGATTTAGGCAAGGACAAGTTTCAGTTTCGCACAAAACCACTAAACAGCAGATCACCTAACACTCAATGTTGCATTCCCAATCGAACGTCGTTTCTTGTATCGATCTGGCACATTTATTTTCCCCCACCTCGAAATTCTCCGCAAAACAACGCAACTGGGCGAAACCAGAACAAAAACAAAACCGTAACTGCAAAAAAAAAAACAACTAAATCACTTCCACTTGAAATCACCTTTTTCGTGTGTAAATTTTTTCGCAGCTACGCTTTCGCGCCGTTTTTCACTATCGCACCAGCCGAACGCGATCCATGCGTCACTGGAGGAGGTCGAACACGATTACAGCACTAAGCACGGGCACTGCACGCACGCGGTCCACGGTTCGGGGTGTCCGCGAGCAACAAACATTTCCCAAGCGGCACTCTAATGCTACTGATTATCGCCCGTCCATGCTAGAATAGCGACCGGAATAGACTGACGGCCATGCCGCGCGGTACACTAGCGGCGAACCGATGCGATGTAGACTAAGAGCGTGCACCCGTCTCCACCGTTCGCGAGGAGCTACGTGCTGCCCCTAGCGCTGTTTCCGGCAAATCAGTGCTCGATCGTATTGATCAAATAGCAGGGGTTTTCTAATTCCAGCTTTAATGTTTTAACGTTCTCTGATATAATTTTCAAATTATTTTTTTATAATTCACATAGCGGAGAGTAGGTAAAGACGGACACCTTACGAATAATAAGTAAAAAAAAGACCTCTTTGATTAAGATTTGATACTTTATTGTTCAAATATTCCAAAATAATATTTGATTCGATTGATTGATTAATTCGTTTTGCCCTACATTCCCCTACCTCTTCCCACATTAGATGCTCCAGTACTTGTGCCATTGGGACCTTCGTCTATTTAGAATGAACACGGATGTTATACATCAAGGTTTCCCATGATTTTAAATGTTAAAGCATCCATATTAAGTTAAAGATAATATTTAACATCAGTTAAACAAATTCAAAAAATACAAGTAATATTGAATGAAAAACAGCTTGAGCCCCTTGTGACTGATGTATTGAATAACCCTGCAAAATTAAATGTTTGTTGCAGGCGACGGATTTAACATTTGTCTTTGTCGAACGATAGAATTTTAAGAGATTTTTCAGCTGATTTGGTTTTTTCATTTTCATATTATTTCTGTATTCTTATGTTTTGTTAATTTTGGAATTTATTCACACAATAAATATTATTTTCTTAAAATCATACTTGAAATAGCAGATACTCTTTCTTCTGTTAATTGAGAAAACAACAAACTCAAACAGCTGTTTTGAATGATAGAATTAAATGGTACGCACAGCGAGACATAATAAACATTTGTCACACTGTATGTAACTCCCGCCGCATGATCACAAATATGGCAACCTTTCGTCGGTGCGGTGAAGCCGGTTTTCCCACGAGCGTGTTCATCAGCGTTTCCGCGTACGCAGCGAATGGGTGGATGCATTTTTAGAAGAAGCATTCGTCGCCCTGTTTGCAGTTTGGTACCGGTTCCCGATTCTAACATCCCGCACGCACCACAACCGAAACGGTTCTTTCGTTTGGGTTAAAAATATATGTGCGTTCCAATTCTTCGGCCGACGACTCGACATGCCGAAGGGTGTAATTAACGTAGACCGTGGGTTCTTGCATGCCAAAAACTCCCTGTTCCTGTGGGTTACACCGTTTTGGGGCACAAGAACCGAAGTTGGCGATTGCACCGCCATTTAGCACGAAACTCTGGCGACCGACGTTGTCCATCGGGAAGCGATTTCCCGTGTGGTGACACTTGTTTTGGCGAAGAACTTGTGCTGCAAACCTCCATCCCTGTGGGGTTCCAGAAGCTAGAAACGGACGAGCCGGAAATGTGACGTGGGCGATCATCGTGGGAGATTACGAGACTTAACGGGGTATGGATAGCATCGTTACGGATGGACTGTGGCGTTTTGCATTCCAACATTATGAAAGTGTTGAAAGAGTGGTTTTATCTAAAGTGCAGCTATCTAATGTCTGTCGAAAGCTGGTAATCGAGTTTTGGACGTGTTTTAGGTGCTTTTAGGAGAATAAATTTTCCTATATGAACTCACTCGCATATGGAATAACAGATGACAAAGATATTCTTTATCGTGGAGATGAGTAATGAACATTTAATTACTTATATGATTCATCGAATTGAATTCCCCAACACAATGCTTAGCTCACAAGCATTGATTCAATCCAACAACCAACTTCAGCTTGCAGTTGCAGTTAAATTCCAACCATTTTCCACCATGTCGAATATATTTCTACTAAGATCAATGTCAACGACAGTGCTGGATTAGGCAAATCTCCACCGATATAATGCGAACGAGCTGCTACTGATTTATCGCGTTCTGTTTCCGATCGTACCGGACTCCTCTCAGCCCTCGGTTCCTATTGCATGTCTGCAGGAAGTAAATAAAAAAGCAAGCACCTTCGTCTGTAGAACCCCTTTTTTGGGGTGCGTGCTGGTAAGCGTTAGACACTCCAATGTTTATATTTGGCAGTGTATTTTTCGGTAATTAATAGCACACCACCTTTAAGCAGACGGAGTCTGCCCCGGGCCGAGCGCCAACACGTTTTGCTCAACCGGTGATGACATGTGGAACCGGCCGCAGGCAATGCTGCTTGATAGTCACCGAGCGTAGCACTTTGACAACCGATTAAGTATTCCATTCCAAACGCACCTCTTCACTCTACGATTAAATGTGTGTCGGTGTGCTTGTGTGTTTGACTGATCGCAGGTGATCGTAATGTTCTCCCAAGATGGAACGACAAAACAGCCAGCGGAGTAAAGCACGTTCTCTTGCGATTGCTTTAGGCGCCGTCAACAACTCCTCAAGCGGGAGTGTTAAACGGATATTCCAGCGGATTAGTATCCCGGTCAAAACGGAAGTGTATGGGACGTCAAAATCGTGAATTTATTGTTGTTATCGTTGTTATGTTTGCTTAACAATCGGGTGGAATATGTGCCCGGTGGATTGGCCATTGTCTCGCCGATCAGTCTGATCGATCGTCATTCAATAGTGAGCGGGTGTAATTAACGATTCGTGACACGATCCCCTCGTTGTCTGTTGAAGGAGGTTGGTTTTGCGCCACCAGTGAAACAAGAATGCGTCATCTGCATGATGCGTGATTAACTGGTAAATGGTTTGCATTGTGTACCAGCTATACTTTGTCATTTTTGAGTTGTTTAATAGCTTCCTATCCCTATCGTAACAGAACGCTTCAATTGAGCGTACCGTACGGAACATATCCCTTAGGGATCGTTTAGTTTATTGTTGTTTCTCTTCTAGAAGCACCACCGAGAAGTAAACCTCATCAGGAAACTAAACCAAAAACATCATAACCGAATCAATAAAATATGATGATCTCTTCATTCTTTCGAAGCGTTTCTATTCGCCCTTCCGTGTAATGAATTGGTGTGATGCAACAGAAGGCTACAACAACACGGCGAGAAAATGGGACAAAATAAATGGTTTTCGGTTTCATAAATCTTAACACAACCTGCACGTGACTTCTGGGAGTCGAGAGTTGTCAACTCGTCCGTCCGGACGTTCTTACGGTTTTGAAGCACGATAGTGTATACTTGGTGGTCACCGTTGTATATTCTGGCTTGGTGTCTTCCTCATCCATTTTGGCCGGGATTTGGGATTATGGTAAGATTTTTTGTCCCCTCCTGGGATGAGTGGCACGTGCCGCGACGTTATGACGACACTGCGGTTGAACAGCGGCGTCTGTGGGTCTCGCACGGCACGGTGCATTTCCCACTTGGGACGATGAAAGCAAAAATATGTTCCTGATGCTAATGTATCTTTAAGTTTTTGTTGGATTCTACAAAAAAAATGTTGTCTTTTGTTGATTGATAGATTGTTGGAGGTAATCTGCATTGTGACATACAAACGACGCTTGACTTAATAATTAATCAAGGGGTTGTCATTTAGATTCGTTCAAGATTGATAGTTAAATCTAACATTTTACTACTATTTAAACCTGGTTAGTATATTTCCGTAACGCCAATCATCGCTGTATGGGAATTCGGGGTGAACTCCCAGCAAACTCGAATGGTCAAATATAAATGTTGTACGTAGGAGTAGCTAACACAAACAAACAAGCACGAAAAAACGCTCAGACAATAAAGAAAACCTCGATTGAACATGGTGCTGGAATGATATTCCCAAAAGCAACCAAAAGAAAACCTCTCATCATAACAAGCACACCGGGCGATGGGTTTAATTTTAGAACACTTGTTTGCCCATTAAGAAAAACTTTCCCTTTCGCTGCTCGGAACGGAAGCAAAATACAACTTTCCGCATTCTTTCGTGATGAGCGCGATGAACGGAAGAAGATTTGTTTACAGAACGATGCTTACCTTGGGAATGTGTTGTTTTCATTCACCTGTTTCGATGCACTTCGTATTTCTTGTTAATCGTCGTTTATTTATAACTCTTTGCTATTAATCCAGTTGAGCACTAAATACTTGCAAACAAATCCATCTTTGCAGTGAAACTTCGCACAATCACTGATAACGAGCCAGCCGGGATGACGGGTGAACCGAAACTGACAGCACGAGAGAACGCGAGGACAACGTTGAGATGCTGCCCGTGTTGCCTACCGTTCAGGCGCGCGCGTACTCCCTAGCTCGAGCTATGAATGAAAGCGTACGCATTCCATCCCATGGTCGGTGCGTATAGTTACTATGGCAACGATACCGGTGAGCATGCGATGAAGGCAAGTGAGTAGTAGCAGCAGCACGTTGTGAGAATGCATGGGGAGGGAGTTTTTTTTTTAAAGCACAGTCCGTTGTTTCGCACGGTTCAGTATTTGCTTGGTTTGCGCACGGTTTAAAGGGACCGGTGGTTGTACTCTCGCCCTCTTCGATGATGCTTTGATGTGTAGAATTATTTTATTACCATCCTGCACCCAGCCGCTGTAACACCGCGCTAGATACCAGGACCTGCCGTTGACTGCAGCCCTCCCAATTTTTTGTGTTGCTTATCGTTTCCCCCGGTGTGTCAATTTGGTGGCGGCTGCGTAAACGAGAATCGGGTTGGACTTTTTTAAGGGGAGCTGTTTGAGAGCACGATAAGGACGACGCCGGGGGTTTGCAAACAATGGTGCAACAACAAAGTTTGACGTTCGACCCAGCGCTAGGGGCAGAGGTTAGGTTGTTGCACTCGTACGACGAACAAATGAGCCTAAAGCATTGCACTTTAGATGGTGCAGCAGCCGTAGACCACCCTTGTGTGGGGAGAATTTCTACGCATAATACACGGTACTGCACAGGAAAGTTCCGGCCGTCGATTGGATGTGTAATTGAGTTACCTCTTTGGAAAGTGAATTTCATCAACCGTTGGCGTGATTGTGCACCAACTTCCAAATGGATTTTTTTCGTTCCGAATAAAAAAGGGGAGAGAAATTTTGAATCGATACTTCAGCGTGTTGATTGTGTGGCGTTTATTGTGCTAGCACGGTTCAGCAGATTGTGCATCGTTAAAGCACTACGGTCTGAGTGGATGTAGGCACATTTTCCCTTTCATTTGTCACCAGTGTAATCGTTTGCCTCGGGAGAATTCATTACCGAATATGAATTATTTGTCCTGGGAAAACGACAGGACTCGGCAAACGGTATGCCGTTTCGATGTGTGCGGCGGGAAAACGGCCGATAAACACGTTTGGCCTGTTTACCATGTGCACGTAAACATAGTAAAAGGGGAAAAATCTACGCAATCTACATGAAGAAAGTTCTTCTGGGCGACCAGAGTGCACAACCGATTTGTAATTAACTTTATAGCGATAATGTAAACCGTTCCGGCGTCAGCTTGCGTTAATGAGTATGCGTACGAACGAATGATGCGGAGGAACAAGTTGACGAAACAGAACATTTCGGGGGAGTGAGTATTGTGAGCTGAGGTAAATAGGTGAAGCAATATGAACGATTTACGATCGATGTGGTTAGAGAAGAGCGAAGTATGATAAAGAGAAAGGAATACTAAAATGTTCCATGTATTTTATGTTCGTTATATTCAAAGAGATAAGAAATTAGGAAAAATATATCAACGTTACTTGATATAAATATTTTTTAAAAAATCTGTTAACTTATATTGCTGGGGATCTCGTAATAGAATTACAATTTGTTAGTTAGTTTTTGAAATAAAACATGAATTATTTGTATGGTACCGAATTTTCGTACACCGTACTACACGGGATCAACAGTAACGCTTTGTAACGTTCGTTTGACGTTACGCGATTGTATGAAATCGTTCTAGCATGAAGCCACTTGTATAGAAGTTGTGTAGAATATAACAGAAAAGACAGGGTGATTTTGGGTCGAAGGACTGAGTATAACAGCATGTGTGCTACATTTTTAAATTTACGTTTAATTATGACATTGAATAAAAGGTAATTAAAATCATAAATGAAACCACTTTGTTAAGCAGTTATACAAATATTTACGAACAGTAAAATAAAAAGGAATGAGCTGAATGAGGTCTTCTAAATTATTTGAAAATATTAGACAGGAAAAATTATGTATGTAAACTAAAAATGTTAAAATTTTTTTTAAATTCAAAATAACGTAACACAACATTCCCGCGGTTTGGCTCACTCGTCTACACGCACACTACAAAAGAACCGTGGTAAACAAACCGTCTCTGACACATGCCGGCAAAAGTGAACGATAGTTGTGTGCGTGCGGCAGCATAAATCCGATGAAAACCGACGTCTGTTGTTGGAGCATTCGGAATTAAGGGAAACAGCATCACATTCAAATTTAATGCAGTTATCTTAGATATAAACTTGTCTGTTTCTAATCCTAATTAAATTTAATATCACAAATGAAAACAAAGATATCAAGAACATACAATTTTGCATTAAACAATATCCTTGAGCTCTGAGTTATTTAAATTTTGGTATATGAGTTAATTTAAAATGTTTAGTTTGAGTTCTTCAAATACATGAAGGAGATTATGGGTAGAGTGTAGAGAATGCATGCATACGTCATTGAATTTTCTATAAGCAATCGGTCATTGAACACTTAATGCGCAAAAGATGCAATTTCCAATTAATATTTGAACATGTAACGGCATAAATGAAAGTAATGCATATTTTTCAGATTTAATTTACATTGCTTTTGGCAACAATGACTTCTGACAGTTTCTCGTCTTCAGACGTTGAATATTTAATTCTTTTAAATTTCTTTATATATTTTAACACAAGTTTCACATTATTCTGTCGTTTCCCTCAAGTGCATCCGAAGCGCCAACATTTTGCTTCGGCTTTCATCGGAAATATGCTACCGTACGCACACAACTATCGCTCACTTTGCCGGCAAGTGTCAGAAACGGTTTGTTTACCACAGCACTCTAGCAGTGTGCGTGCGTACAATCGTGCCCGCCGCTCTCTCGATCGAGCAGGCTGTGGGCAACTCGACTGACGTGCGTTACTTCAGCTTCAGTCGCTTTCTTATTTTTCTTGCGTTCGCACATGGCAAGCGGGACCTGCCGTTCGTTGTTCATTCGCGTAATTTATTTCCATTCCGACGCAACGACGGGATTTTGCGCGCGCGTGTGTGCACGATGAAATGAGCTGCATGCAGAAGTTTGCTGCAGTTTTCTGGCAAGTGCGAAAACAAAAGGAGAAAACTTACCAGCCGTTGAGTGCGTTCCAGTGCAGTTGTTTTGTGGGGTGCATTGTGCAGGTGAACTAGTGCTGGATCTGCAACACCGAACACAGCAGAGGAAGCTACCGAAAGGTGTGTGTGTTTGTTGTTTTCTTTCCGCTTTGCCGGTGTTTTTTTTTTGCAGCAATTTCGACGAAACGGTGTTGTCACACTTTCACTGGCAATGAAACGAGCGTAAAGCACTTTTAATGTGGAAGATAGCAGTGATTCGTAAACGCAAATTGTAGAAAAAGGTGGAAGATTGCGTGATTCGAGGCAAGAAAAGACGTTTTCTCTTGACAGATGAAGCACAACGGGTGCTTAGGTTAAACGTAATTCTGTTGTTTGCTTCAAACAAAAGATCTAGTTCAGACGAAGCATCGTACTACCGTAGAATACGCAATCAGGAAAGTGTTGTATCGTGAGTGAAAGAGATGTCCTGCACACCTGTAGCGATAGAGTGCATTGGACGCGCAGTGAGAACGAGACAGCGCGTGATCTAAACAATTCTTCGGGGCAAGTGATCATTTGGATCTGTTCTGTTCTTCCTTTGAAAGGGAATGGATAAGCCCTGGGAAAGGTATTTCTTCATTGCCACCCGGTTCCACCAGGTCCCTGCTCTCTTCATTTCGATGGGGTTTTTGTTTTTATTCTTTTACGTGCGACCGTCGTTCGCATGTGTTCTTGAGGTTCCTTCGTGAGCTGATTGTTCTGAGACGCATGTTAATCTGCGCTTCCTATGCCTCTCCCTCACCCGTCCCATGTATAGTGATGATGAGTGGGAAAGATAGTGCTTGTGGTACGGGTGTGTAGTAGTGTGCTGGATGCGGTGGTACCAGAACGGGTTGAAAATAGCGCAAGATGAAGAAATCTAGTAATCGAGGCGCGTGTAACAGATCGCATTACTCACCAACGAAGGAATGGATCGTTTCGATCCTGCATGAAGCATCACGTGCAGGTGTGTGCGTGAAGGGGGTTAGAACAATGTAAGGGCCAAAGGCGAAAGCGATCAAGCAGGAGGATGATATTACACAATTTCGGGTGAATAATTAGATTCTATTTCGTTCCACTTCATAAAACACTCTCTTCCTACGCTGGAGGATGATGATGGGTAAATTAGTCATCAACAATCGCATATGGACGCACACACATGCACGTCGTGGCACGATCATAATGATCTATGCCGTTGCAATTACACAACCAATAGAAAAATCGGTCGGAAGATGGAGCGTTCTGTTTGTGCGCGTGAATGGCGCTCTTCTTCAGAGGCACGATTAATCTGCCCACGACGCGATAAGCTTGATTCGCTTTGCGATCGACACGCACTTTGCGCATGTGTTCGTGGCACTTTATTAGTAACGCACCCGGTGACAGTTTGCATTATTAATTAGTGTGTTGGTGGTAACAAGGGGAAACAAAAAGTGTAACGTTGTACAGTTCCCACACGGGGAACACGTTTGTTTCCCTGCACGATTGAACCTGTTTCGATCGACGCGACGATCGACCGCGGCGGTGGGTTAAGGTGTATCGGTTCTTATCAAAAAACCGGTTTGAACCACCCCGAGTGAACCGTGGCTCTTGACGTTTGATGGCGAACCCACTACGCGGTGATTCGATCCGATTTAATGATCGCTAACGATCGCTCATCCTTTGCACCGTTCTGGTGTGATCGCGTCGCCATGATCACTTTTTCGTTCTGACGATGATATTCTTTCCCATGCTTTCTCTCTCTCTCTCTCGCACACACACACTGACCGGTCTTCATAAAATTCGGAACTTCGTACCGGGTGTACCGGAGAGGATATCGACGAAATTGGTTTCTTGCGTTTATTGCCTCCTAATGGACGAGGCATGTTGGGAAAGATCATAATTACATGCCTTTCTTGGAGACGTTTGTATTTTCCCGACGCACGGTGGTGGTGCTGGTTGGTCTGTTATTATGAATATTTATTCTTCACTTGGTAGTTCTTTTATCAAAGTTCTGATCGGTTAGGTTTGGTCAGTGTTTGTTAACGCTTAATGTACGTTA
The DNA here is from genome assembly GCA_000349025.1 of Anopheles minimus. NCBI lineage: Eukaryota > Metazoa > Arthropoda > Insecta > Diptera > Culicidae > Anopheles > Anopheles minimus. The sequence goes on from KB664277.1 coordinate 4,156,190, forward strand.
AACACTGTGTTTTGGGGGTGCATGCAAATTATTTGAAGTTGGGTGATAAAGTAAACATATTTATCATAAATTGAGGAAGAATATGATTCATGTTTGATGAACATTATTTAGCCACTGTTTAAATTAGAACCTCTATCAAACAGGTTGGAGTATCTCTTTCCAGTTCATGGATGGATGTCTCGTTTACATTCTGATCATTTAGTATCGTCTAAATCCATACTTACACAGCCATTAACATAAAGCGCGCATTTTCTTTAACCACAAGTATGATACATTTGTGCAGTTGCATATTTGCGATGCATTTTATGCATTACGTGCACCATCTTGCGTTGTGCTAATTACAAAGAGATGCACACAAAACGGATGCCTTCACACACTGCCTGTTTCATTGCTACCGCAAGTTGGAGAGCTAAACACGCGTACGTGCACTCAAACCATTGCCACCATTCGGTGCGGATCACAAAATCATCCTCATACCGAAGGGTGCACAGCAGGGTCCAGAGTGAACGCGTGCTAAATACGTGCGTGGTGGTTTGAATTTGTGACACATCACGACGGCTGGTCCGAGCTCTGTACTTACACACGCTTAGAAATGAAGAAAGCGTGCCAATTGTTGCATTAGACAAACTTTTGATCCGTTCTTTATTTTTTCTTTTTCAGGGGAATTTCTTTTCAGCTACCGCCATACGGAGTGTTGTCGGTGCTTGACTGCTCATCGATTGTTTAGCAGTTCTGGGTCCTAAGTACATCGCAAACTATTTGCCAGACATAAAACGCGCTTCGTCACTCTTATGACTCACCCCACGCCGCAGTGGTGTGGGGAAAATCGCGAAAACCCTTTCTTGGGCGGGAGGAATCGGGTACGGGTGTGTATGAAAAGTGTAGCATAAGAGGAATTTAGTTGCAAGTCCGACGGACGAGTAAGTCGATCACGCACCACGCAGCAGAAGAAGAAAATCCCAAGAGAGTGAAAATATCAAGAAAAGCCTGAAGAAGCAATATCACCCGGCATGGGAAGAAACGCAGCAATGTGTGTGGCTTATGATGGTGATCTATTATAAAGTGTGTGTGTGTTTGTGTTTCCGTATTGTCGCGGCTCGTCCGGTTTTTCCCGTCGATCTGTGTCACGTGAGTAGAATGTGAAGTGAAAAGCCTGGTTGTGCAAAAAAAAAGAAAATATATCGCAAAAAGCAAAGATAACAAGATAAAGCGAAGATCGCCAACGGTAGGAACGTGTGCAGTGTTGGTTTTTGTGATACTGTGCGGTTCTTCCCTGAAGTGAAGGTTGCACCGGAAGACCGTAGTGAGTGCCAGAAACTAGGTCCCTTGGCCCTGGTGGAGAAGAAAAACAAGCATTGACCAAAAATGAGCAGCCTACTTTCGTTGGTGGTGTTCGGGCTAGTCCTGTTGGTTGTTCCCGGATTTGCCGGTACGCGTCCGCAGGAGGTTCGGATCAACAAATGTTGCCGGCTGGGAGAGTTTTACAACGTGGCCGAGCGGCAGTGTGTGGCGGGCGGTATCGCCAAATGGGTACCGCGCATCTTCCTGCCGGCGAAGGGCCAGCTCTACAAAGACGTGGGCTCGGCCCCACCGTTCATGAAGTTTACCGAGCAACAGCAACCGGACACATGTCCCCGGCCGACCGTGTATGCCGTTGATTTGGTAACGTTAATGGGCAACGGATCGCTGTTCCTTAACCAGAAGCATGTGTTGGTCCCGGTGCCGGACTATTGCATCGATGAAAAGGTCGCCTTGGTGTGTCCGGAACGTCCGACAGATTCGTTCGGTGCGGGAACCGACGGCGATAAGGGTGGTCAGATGGATTCGCTGCAGGCACCGGAAAAGACGAGCATTGTACTGCGGTGCTGTGGTTCTAACTTTGCCTACGACCGGGGCAACCGAACGTGCTCCAAGCTACCCCGAGGTCACGAGCTGTTTGACTCTCGGATCGTAAACTCACCGTACGTGGAGTTGAGCTACGGGTTTCCGGCTTGTAAGGAGCACGCAATTGCGGGAGCGTTCGAAGAATCACGGCTCCAGGAACAAACCGGATCGGTAACGATCGATTCCGGAAAGATTTTTGCTTCCGGAGAGTTCTGTCTGGAGCATGTCCGGGAGGACGATCGGACGGTGTACGTGTTCACCTGTTCCGAGCACTTCCAGCCGGCTTCGGTGCCCATCGCGAAACAGGTAAGAGAAGTCAACAAACTAAATCAAAACGCTCTAACTGAGGGATGAAATTACATTCTACCAAATCAATTCCTTTAAGTTACAACGCCCTTTTCCAACGTTCATTCAAGATACAAAGGGGATGGTGTTAAATTTTCCACATCATCACCATCCCGCAGGGTGAAACGTCACCCTTAAGTTTATACGTCCCCTTTTTTCCATAAATCGTCATCTCCGATCAACCTCAAGCCTTATCAAACCGGAATCGAGTAGCCAGATGATACAATCTCGCCTGAGGAATGATTTCCCTGCAGGATCAAATCGGTAGCATAAAACTTGCCAGCTCAGATGAGTCGGCAATCGTTGGAGAAACTCCACTCGACGATAATGATGATGATGGTGATGATTTTAATAACATTCGCAATATTGTTTTCTAGTTTTTATTTCCCTCCGGCTCCCGCTGGGAAATATCGTTGATGAGAATGCAATAAACAGACGATTCGGTGGTTGGGAGAACTTTGCTCAGTAGCCTTTTGAGGGTAGCTGTGCAAACAGGAGTTGCAGAAAGTAAATGAGTCTTTTGGGCTGGAATTAGTTTCACTGTGGTGAACAATAACGTAAAATATTTGAATTGTTTTCCCTTTAATCGTCGCTTATTGCAATGATTGATATTGAACATAAAGTAAATCTGATCTGAAGTGGAATAAAAAGTCTATTTGGGAGATTAATAATTAACTTGATGTAGTCTAATTAATTAAATTTATTATTTTGAGCATATTTGAGATTTTAAATTTTTCTATTCTATTAAATCTGTATCAAATTTACTCCTATAAAGAACAACCGATCGATGCGGTCTTTACTCATATAGCAACATTTTAATCTGAAAAGAACACCTCCATGACAACCAAGTTTGGATCGTTTTAAACGGCTTAAACCATTTAATCACAATCAGTGTACCATAATCGTTAAGAACCTACTAAAAAGCAACTACGCTTTCAGCACTCAGCTCAGTCAGCCCCATGGTTGAAATCGTTAATGCAATACTACCTTTTTCCTTGTGTTCCATTCTACAGGACGGTCGTTTGGTGCTGTACTCTGCCGGTCTGCTCATCTCGACCATCTTTCTGGCGGCTACACTGGCCACCGGTCTGTTAGTGCCATCGCAACATCACGTGCTTCATTGGCGCTGCCAAACGCACTACGTTGCCTGTCTGCTGGTGGGCGATCTGCTCCTTGCCATCACTCAACTATCCGGCAACTCCATCACCGGACCGGCGTGCACGACAATAGGTAAGTGTATCTTGAAGGGGGCGAAGGAAAGGGTCAAAATTATGCAATTATGCAAGAGATAGGCTCGGTTTCTTCCCTGTCCGTCCATCGTCGGGAAGGCGTATGTGCCAATTGTCCCAAGAATGGTAACGATTGTTTTACTATCACGGTTCCAAGCGGTCCCGGACGTTCGAAAGCGAAAGGAGCACCCATTTATGAGGAGAAAGGTTATCTATAATTAAGATCTTATTATGTGTTTTTCGCATGCTTGGCAATGTTTATTGGAGCTTAGTGCGAAGCGTTTCCGTATTTGCACAGGGAACACAGGGGCAAGTAACAGGGGCTTTTTTGGGAGCTGTACGTCCAACAACCAACCGACCAGCGGGTGCAAACTGGCAAGTGTTGATAATTTATGATTTAAAGAAGACACACTCAAAGTGTGTGTCTCTCTTATCAACGGTTTTATGTGAGCAAAACGAACGACGACAAGGATGACGATCATAGCGATGATTATGAGAATAGCGTCCCAAGTACGATGTACCTCGGTGTCGTTATCAGGAATGCGTTTCGAATAAATTTTGCCCCATGAAAACGAACCGCGAATACGTCGCCTCTTCAGCATGAAGCTTCAATTTTGTATTCTAAAACTGCTCCAGTTGGAGTATTTTTCTTCTGTGTTACCACGAGGTTAGACTAATAAATGTTTCCATGTGGGCCAGAGGTTTCGAAATTCACCACCGGTCAGCTGTGCGATTGTAAAATGGTACAATTTATGCCATTCGGTTCGTTGCCATTGCCGTGGCGTACTCTTCCAATGGTCAAATATTTAGCACGATTCAACTGCCGGTTCCTGCAGACTCCCAGGCAACGAACGAACTCTGTTCATAAATTATAGATCTCTGCTGATAGGATTATGCCGCAAGGAGTCTCAGGCTCGCTTGCAGTTTTTGGAGAGATATTTGGAAATTTTCTTCACCAAACTCGTCCCCACGATATCCAGAGGTATCCGTAACTCTCGAGCGTTGCTCCGGAGCAAAGGGGCGATGGAACTTGGATGGATTTATGGTACATTCGGCTTGCGTCGGTTGGGTTTGTGTGAGATTTGCAAACCGTAAGCGGACCCATAAGAGCGGGGGCTCTTCGGAATGCTCACGAAGACGTGCTAAAATCGACCGAAAGTGCAATGCACAACGGTTGGAAGGGCGAATGTTGGACATTTATTATATTGTTTCTGTGATTCACTGCTACAAACTCCACACCTTAGGAATATTAACTGTAACTAAATGTAGGATGAGTTTGTAGTTAAAATATTTATATTATCTTGTACAAATTCCTCCCTTTCGATGTACATTCTTCCCGGGTTGGCTTACTGCCTTCGATGGAGCCGAAATCGATCTGATGTTTGTATTTCATTTGAATGACAAAGTAGCGCTCATCCATCCAGCTGATTCGTTCCGATTTATCCATCCATTTCACTCAACCGGAGAAGATTTATTGAACATTTTATTACACACTGCAGTAAGTTGACTAGCGTCGTCGTGATGCTGGCCCAGAGTGTCGAGAGATCTGCAACCCCCGGCACCAGCAAAGCTGAGGGCATAAATTGAATAGGAAAGAAAACACCATCCCTTCCCACTGCGGAGATGAAGTTAGTCAGTAAAGTTTGCAAATGCAAGGATTTTAGGGGAAACACTCCGACTGTTTCTCTTCTTCCCGTGTTATCCTTTTCCTCGTTTGGCAGTAGTCCTTACTACTATTAAATGTTGTTGCTAGCTTGATTGTTTCCCCCCGTTACTGGACAAACTTAGGCACCGTGTACGATGGTTGAGGATACGTTTCGTTCTCCTACGAGTGTCGTCTACCGGAGATGCCTTTTTCGTTGCAGTTCGAATTTCAATTTTCAGCTCCTGTGTGAGGATGGTGCAGAGCTAAACCTCGGCCATGTTTGGGCTGGCGCATTGAGTTCCGGTGAGCCGTCCGTTCGAACTGATGTAATCTAAATCACTGCAATCATTTTACCGGATCATCTTCTCAGTCCCGGCTGGTTGGTGCAGAGTAAGTGGAGGCAGCGATCACAGTAATGTCAGAAACATTGGTCGAGTTTTCCACTTTCCCAGTTAGTATGAGCTGGGTTTTACGATTCGCTCGGAAGTAGATGACAAAAATGGGTAAATTTCGGAAGGTTGGTAGGTTTGGAATGTTGGTCGATGGACTGTGGGCTTCAAATGCTCAGTTTATTCCAAAACGATGAAGACGGAAAAGGATGAAGCGAATAACATTTAAACTGTAGATAGGGCTAGATCATAAATTGAAATCTAAAATTTATGCCACGTTTCTGCTTTGGATTTGTGTAGAAGAAATGGTTAGCAGCTCCGAGTGGATTAAAGGACGGAAATTACTCTCCGAAATTGGAGCCAATCTGAATGTTTGGGTGAAGTTGGTGGGCAACTCTCGGTGTAATCTATGCTTATGATTATTAGCGTGGATATATGCAAAGGTTTGAGAATTTGTATTACGTTACTTTGAATGTTTACATCATCACTTATATGGGTGTCATTTATTTTCCACATCCAAATGGAAGGGTCGTGATTGGTTCAGCGACACCTACAGAACCTAAATCCATTTGGTAATAACATTAATCTACCACATTTGTGCTCGAAAAATCGACCATCACAGGAACCTTTTATCAGTGGTCATCCCCATGTGTCGCAACGTATTTAGGGAGAGTGTTTAAATGCGTAAATGAAATTAATTTAGGAGGATGTCCAGCGATTAGCTCATAACAGTATGGGGAGGAATTGAAGCTCAAATTCAATGGTTTTCTGTAATAGGGGAGAAATTCCTATCAAGTGGTGTTTAGTGGAACTCGTTAGAGGATGCTATTGTGAATGGTGATTGCTCCACAGGGAATAAAACCTTATTTGGAATTCTTGCGAAGCACACTTGCAAAAAATATAATTAGAAAAATATTTAGATTATTTATCAAAATTATGTTTTAGCAATTATTCTAGAGAAGTTTTATCCGAGGCATTTCCCAGAAGTATCAGAACTTGGGTAATACATCTTGTGGATAACATTTCCATTATTTATCTTTGACTTCTCTGCGGAAAAGTATCTTATAATCGAATTACAAATATGGATGGTTTAACCAACACTCGATCAATATTTACCTTGACGGTGTGTACGTGCTAAAACTTGGTTGATGTAGCTACACCCGGAGGACTCTTTCCGACGGTATTGATATATTTTATTAGAACGCACTCTAACCCACTCACCGTATTGCGATCATTTCCAAGTTCAATATTTTGCCACAGAGACCAAATACCGGACCTATTGGTGGGTGAGTCGATTCTCCAAAGATGCCTTGGAATATTCTCTTCCCTAGCGATTTTGCACCTCAGTGCAACCATTAAAAGCACGTGTCATCACCGGAAATCAAGGAGTCCCAATATACAACCCTCTCCGGGACACGACACAAGCTTTTGTTGTTTGCGAAATTGCTTGTTTGCTTTACTACTGAAATACGGCAGTGGAAGGCATACGGGGGGGGTAATAATACTCTGCTTCTCGCTTGGGTTGGGTGAAGCGTAAACTTCCTTCCGGCTGCCGTGAAAGGGCACAGCCCTTAAGTCAGTACGTGTTCCCTCACACCCTGTAGCGCAGGAAGAACCATCTTCATATACCGGACGTGAAGAGAACCCGCAACCATTGGTCACTGATAACAATAAACCACCGAGACCGTTCGAAGGGCGAGTAATAATAGTAGCAATCAAACTTCGGTATAATTACCGAAAGTTGTCGTATCCAGTGTATGGGCCCCGTCCGTACCTTCCGGGTTTGCAGCTTCACCCTAGTCGGTGCAGAGATAAGCGAGGAATTATTGGCGGTACCCACTCGACGTCGCCTGGCGCCAAGATGCCGAAGGACTTGTACGTCTTGCCTTCCGTTGCCGGTTGCGGTTTTCCACTTCGCCGTTGCTTCGTCTACGCCGCCCAAGGAGCGGACAGTGGCGAAAGCCGCAAACCACATTCTGCAGTAAAATCTGGCAATGATGGACGACAATGAGATGTGTCCTTCGGATCGCACTGCTTCCTGCCGATGCAGTTCGCTGGTGCGGGTGTAGCGATTTGTTTGCTGCTGGCAGCTTCAGGCTGCAGCAATTCAGTTGTATTAGAATGAACCAATAGGAAGACTAATCGCTTACTCTCGCCAGGCTCCGGCCGGGGGGTTTAGAAGGGAGACATAAATAACGTATTATTACCGATATCGTTGCTACACGATCCAGGCGGATGTCCGTGAAAATCGGCCCCCTTCAATAGAAGCGGTATGAAATCACACACAAAAAATCTGCGATAAATAAATTGATTTCAGGCCGTGGTGGTTTTTTTCTTATATTCTCCGCTGCGTAAGCGTCCGTTTTTTCGATTTTACACTCTCGAGTGCACTCTGTCCGGGATGCGGAAGCTACTACCGGCTTTTCCATTAAAGGGGAGCCATGGTTTTTTTTCGCTATCGAACTCACACCCTCGAAAGGAGTGACCGCATTGGGATTGGAGGATGCATTAGGTCTAGTGAAGCGCAAAAGAAAGGAACGTCCGGAAAAATGGACGCTCTTTTGGAAGGATGGTACATTGTGGTTTGCACTGCGATGGACACTCTAGATGGATTAACGGATCGGATAGGCAATCAAAAGGAAAAAAATCCCCAAAAAAGGGAAAACCATTCTGTTTCTGACGGCTGAAGGTTGGTAAAATCGAAAATTTGGCTACTATACATGGGGTTTGAGAGAAAATTGAAAATAGCTAGCTGGCCACCAATGGGATGTTTTAATGGAAATGCTACCAGTGGAATCCCAGCTTTGGTTTTTGGAAGGAGATTCGCACACGGAAACTGGGATCCTCCTTTTTTCCTCAAGATTACCGAGACTGATGAAGTAACGGATGGTTAGCATTGATGGAATTCTGTTCCTGAATTTTCTCAGTATATGCGAGGGGGTAGAAGAAAATGGATCTCAAAAGAATAAAAAAATCAAATAGAAAAATGCAAATATGTTACACTTTTTTGCTTCATTGTGTACCGTGCAAGAAGTTACAAAGAAAGAGGGAAACATACAAAAACACCCTCGGGGTTAAAAGGTAGTTTGAGGTTTTTTTGTTGTCGGCATGAGGAGTTCGGATATGTGCAAAATATTCATAGGAAGTGATTTTCCTTTTGATATTCATAATCTGTTGCTTTCCATTTTCTTTTCCTCCCATTATTTGGTTTTTATACGGTTAGCTGTCAAAAGCAGACTTTGCTTTGAAGGTTTTTGTGCAGGCAGGGAAACGATTTCAAAAACAAATCTGTCAGAAAGGCTTGTTTACTTGTCAGATTGTAGTAATTGAGAAATGGATGTGGTTTTACATCCATTTTACACTACGAAGGGAGTCGTTTTATGAGGTTTGTTTTAATGGTTAAATTTTTATCATGTTTGGAATTCGAAATGGACGAATGTAAGTAAAATTTGTTTTTTTATTTTCATAAAATCATCAGTTGTTGTAAATTTTGATTAAAAAAACGGACGAACGGCTTGATTAAGTTCGACATTTTAGATTTTTTTTGTTTTCATATTTCGTAATGAATCGTGCATTCTCATCATAAAGCTGGACGCTCATCATAAAGAAATGTAAAGTCACCTTCCTATCATTAAACAATACATTCCTGCTCTCTCTCCCATCTTCTGCTAACCTTTACGTTTGTGTGCCACACGTTTGTAACATTAAATTGATGTTTTCGTTTACTCACAACCATCTGGGTGTTGAGCACTGCTTTTTTAAGGGTAACTGTCTGTAGGTTGGTTTCATTAGGCACACGAAGTAGTGAAGGAGACCACGCGATCTGCAGCTTGTGTCATAATTTTACACTACGCTTTTATTTCGTAAGGGAACACCACGGTTCTTTATTAGAATCCCTAGACGAATAGTCATTTATCAAACGTCTAGAACGAATTGTGCTGAAGGTGGGGGTGAAAACACTTCCTGTACGCTGCTGGAATGGAACGCACTCTGGGTTTGCAATTTAAATTTCAAAATTAAACGCAAATCTGCCGGAACTGTGGCGCTGCATCCCTGCGATGGGTTTGTGGTCGAAATCGAATCGGTATTAAATTAAACCCCGCTCGGAAGCTTTCCCACTGATCTCTCGGTTTCGGTTCGGTTGTCTTGCTTGTACCGAAGGGCGACCCGAAACGCTGTTCGAAGGGATTTAGTTTAATTTTACGCTTTGCCACTGTGTCCCAGGGTAAAGGTCACGGGAGATTTGTTTGCCGTCCGTACGGGGTAATAACAATTTGTGCAATCGATGCGGAATTGCAACCTTCTGCAGCAGTATAATTATAGAAACAGACAAAAATTGGGAAATTTACCACTGGAGCGGATGCAAAAGTATCAACTTTCAAACAGGTCTCCTTTTCGAGCGTTCTTTACTTCCTTCTTGGAGGGATAATATTATTAAGCAAGGAAGAAATTGGTGAGGAGGAGGATGCCACACGAGTTTTGCCAATTCCGACATTCCACGATTTGTAATGGGTGTTGATTTATGGGGGAATCCACCCAAAGCCGAATCGCAAACACCCGGAAAAGTTGTCGTGGTATCCCTCCAATGGAGAGAGTCGATTGTAATTTGGAAAATTTATGATCCGTGATCGTGAAGGGATGGAGGAGGAGATTGTTACAGCAAAACGATTTGCCTACACGCAATAGACGGACGGGAAGAATCCGCCACGCATCATCACCCACACGGGCCGCTTCCATGCCGACGACGGAGCCCTGTGACAGACATAGTTATGACGGGAGACGGTATGACATGAAGCGTTGCGATTTTGCTTGGTTGCCAACCCATACTCTACCGAAGTAATGATTGGCATTGCAATGGTCTCCCATAGTCTCCCAAGGGTTCACTTCCCAACTGCACACATCAAAGCATATTCATTTGCCGGGGCGCGTGACAGGTGGGTGGTAGGGTTTTGCTATGGGTGGGCAAATGTCACGAGACGGACTGGCGTGGTCTGATGTTACGTGTCATATATACCGGTTTGGATGTAATGAAGGGGTACGACACGACTCTTTGGAAAGGGAGTTATGATCGTTTTTTTGTGTCGTGCATTTCGACTCTACGATGGAGGTTTCTTGTGAGGAACTAGTCTTTATACAATGTAATTTATTCCTTGTGGACCAGAATACGATGGGAAAGCAATTGAAGAGCGAGAGGCACTAAATTTTTCAGAGATGTTCCATATTTTGAACTTAAAATAGCATGTACTGAACTTCTTTAGAAGTTGGATGTACCTTCAATAACAAAAAATAGATCTCGTAACTATAAAAGAAAAGTAAGTTGGTCCCAGAATATATCGTACTTCAACAATAGTCTTACACATGATAGAGTTCTCTTTCATTATCGGTATACTTCCTAACGATCATCGTAAAGTTGACATTAGCCATGTGTCAAGATGGAAACTAACGTCCCACGCGCGTCTAGATACAGACAAACAAAGCGAAAGGCCAGTAAACTGCAATTAGCAAAAGGCGATCTTTTCACACCCCAAGTGTTGTTGCCTTCATTCCTCTCAGCCATCTTTCATAGAGGATGAGTGAGGGCCTTGTCCATCGTGTTCTAATGCAATCATTCGTACACTGGAGCGCAACTAGCAACCATGTCATTGTTCCCATTTTCTCGATTGGTGTCAATATTGACCATGTGACACCTCCCCAACTCCACACCTAACCTCATTGATTAGACGCGAGAACTCGCGGGATGAGAATTATTTGAATCGCAGTACGTCTAGAGTATAATGGCGTAACCGGTGATGTCCAGTACGAGTGTAAGAGCGTTCAACACCACTCAGTAAACATTGCTAGATCCATGGAGATGGTGGCCCGTTCAATATGGAGACCTTTCTGGAGGTGTCCTGGGGCTGGTCAGAGGGCTACTAATGTTAATTGATTTCTATATCGTTTGCACAAACTTTTCGCGCCTCCGGTGCATTTCCATGTGCACGGTTCCGGGAAATTCTTCCGGAGTAGCTCGAGACCGTAACGCTTAATGTGTCGACCCCCGTTCCAATAATGTCGTTGTAAATGCAATCAACACTAATGAGAGTACATGGGAACTTTTACAGACATGCATTGGACCACTCACGAACTGCCGTGGAGTGGTGCACTGGGATATCCGGAGGTCCTTTCCCGAATGTGTAGCAGGTACTTGTGCAGGTATTAAATTAATTGCACATACCGGGATCGGTGAAGCGTCCCCATTGAAAGGGGGAATGAATGCAAGCAAGCGGGTGGCAACTAATTTTTGCACCGATTTCCTATCGACCCGTGGACACAACAACATCTGTAACCATGAATTAGTTTTGTGTGTGAACCGGGTGCATCGTCATACTATATCCGAGTGCGCGCATCGTGCTTATCAGGAAAGGTGTGTGCACATAAAAGGTGCAAAAATAATCGTATCTCTCGGGTGGAATTTTAAGCTCTAGTGCAATATTGACATTCTTTAGCGCGAAACGGGGATTTAAGCTGTGAGGAATTTTCCAAAATATTGCTCTCATAGCGTTCAAATTCTTCTTTCACAACCATTCTGGTGATTACGATGGTGGTCTCCACCGGTGCCAATGGACAAGGTGTGAGACATTAATTATTGGTCACCCTGGGTCACTTCCGGTTTCATGCCTCGAGTTGCTGTGTGCTTTCCCTCGTATCTGTCTGTCCGGTGGTGGTGGTCAACCCATTTAGAATGCCATATGTTGTCCATCGTCTGTCTCGCTGTCGATGCAAGTACGACTATTGGGGGGGCTCCGTGGTGGGTGGTTTATTAATAGCTATTTCGCACTCGGTCGGTGGCAGTCTGGTTCAATTCAGCTGTTTCGCTGCAAAATGTTGCACCGAAAATTGTTTCCGCTTGTTCTTATGGATGTGAAAGCGGTGTCCGGTGGATGGGGAATGAATTTTCCAAGAGTGTTATACTGGGGATGAAGCGCACAAAATGAATATGACAGGTCTTGAGTGCAGGTATGCGTGTAGATGGACGTTTTACGCAGATTATTAATGTTTATTCTATTAATGTACATTTTTGAACAAATTGATATAATTTTGGGATCTTTGAACTGTTCATTACCGAAACTGTGGATCGAATCTCACTTGGAAAGGGTCGTCAGCTTAGTATAACTGAAATTTTTCTTTCTTCGAATTCTGGGATAAAAAAGTCATTTAAAAAGCCTTGACTATTCTCCCTCCCGTTGGTCTTCCGAACTTCAAAGTGCACTTCAAACTGCATTCGATTCGCTCAACCGTCAGAAGAAAAGGGTTATTTACAAAATAGAACACATCCACGGTAAAAGAAGTGCCAATTTTCGACCCAAGCGTGTGTTATGTTAGGGGGTAGTGCGCGAAAATTACTCGAGTACCCATTGCGCTTCGTCATGCCACCGGCACGCCATATTGACGTTGCATCGTTGCACTCGAACCACGGCGCGCACATGAGTAATGGATGTGCGTTTTTGTTTTACATTGTTAAGCTTCTTGTTCGTAGCGTGTAGAGGAAGGGGTTCGTTGGTTCGTCGCCACCAACTGAATTGGACCGTTGTTGTTGGTGTTATGCTGCATCTACTCCACACCACGGCTTGCTCCCAATTTTCGGCACACTTACGGGCGGAAGATCAGACGAAACAGGGCCGGTTTGCCGGTTTTTAGCGGAGAGGTTAAACAATTGTTTTAGGCAATTTTCCAAATCACCTTTTGGCGGCATTCGGGGCACACCTTTGGTGAGTGGCGAATTGGAAACACTTTCGACGCCGGTTAAATTGAGTGTAGCAAAAGTGAAATGTACATTCGTGTGCATTGTTTTGTTTCCATTGGAAGGGAGAATGTTTTAAGTGGTTTGAAGAAAAAAAAAACAAATGTTTTGAAAGGGGTTGTTATAAAAGAGATTTTTTTATTGTTAATACCCTTTTACCAAGAATGAAGCAAAGCAATGATTTTATTCAATCAATACATTTGTTTATGTTATAACATGTGGTATGTTTATTCATCAAAAATGGGCTCTTTATACCATAATATGTTTACTTTGCCAGCTTCAAGTAGTTTTGCTCCACAGCACATTCGGATTTAATCGCTTAATAACAAAAGACCCGCGAGCAACTTACAATTGCGCGCTCACGTTCGACTAGCGTACGTGTTCCAAATATTGCGAATCCCATTTTTCGTTTGTTTGTTAACGTTTAACACTTCCACAAACCCAGTACACTCGGTTTAAGGTTTTGCATATGCAATAATGCTGCGCTTTCAAGAGGCGCGCGTTTGTGTTTATGGAAGATGGTGGCATTTTATTTTTATGCAATAATAAACATAGCATAAACAACGTTCAGCCAGTTCCCGTTTTCCTGGGTTTCGTATAAACGGTTTGTATGTCTGACGTCATACATTCGAACGTGTGTGTGTGTGTTGACGTTGCAAACGGCGGATTTTTATGATGGTTGATCTTCATACTGTCGAATCGTGCGGATGCATTTCACCGTTGCGGCATGCACGTGCAAGGGAAACGTGTGTGTTTTTTATGTTCAGGACTATCGTTTTGTGTCGTTTTTACCTTTTCATACGTTTTCGTGAGGTATGAATGCCGCATATCGCTTTATTGAACCATCATAAAATATTTCCACAAAATGCCGTGATTTTGTGAAGAATTTTATATGTTTTTTGCATTTCGTTTTTGTTTATGAGGTATTCTGCAGTGGCTATTTGAAGTAATCGAAAAGATTTACGAAAATAAAACTAGAGCATCATGGTTTGTGAAATTTAATAACTGATTGACTTGATAAGAATTTGAGGCATTTTTATTGGGATACGAGGCGAAACATTTAGTAAAACTGAGAAAAATGAAGATAATAGGTATTTTGTTTAAACAACAAATTTCTGGATATAAAACAAAAAATCCCAAACTACACTCCATTTTTAATAACATTTTTTATCGTATCGAAACAAGTGAAAAGTTTTTTTCCCGCTTGTGACTGTTTTTTTTTTGTTGTTTTTCCTCCTGCTTACACTCGTCAGACGCGTGGTAGCATAAACACTCATTAAGTATTGAGCGTTTGGTATATGGTGGGTTTTGTTTGGGTCTGTTTGAAGCTGGGTTTAAAACAAAACTAGGCAAAACATACACCATTTTCCTCTTCGCAACATGAAAAGCAAGTGAAGGAAGACCGTTGCGTTTGCGTTGCGAATGTTTGGATCGAGATGGGGTGGTTATGTTTTCCACTCTCAGCATACCAGCTGTTGGCGGGGTTTGGACTGTTGGTTAGACTATTTTATGCACAAGCACAAAACCAACTGAAGTACACGGTGACCACATCAAACGGACTCGTTGCCTTGGGGAGGGCTATATTTTATGAAAATATCGTATATTATGTCTTTTTTTTTAATCATTCGTGGGGAAAAAATTCCGCACCGTGCGGGATTTGGCTTGATGAAGTAAATTTATGATTTTAAACAAGCGCTTCTCATGCTGATAATAAAGCATATTTGTGTGTGTTGTTTGGTAGGTTATTAATTATGTTTGATTATTACCTAAGTAAACTCAACGTAGTAGCTTTCGCATTAGGCATGCCCTTTTGTGTATATTTTAGGGTACATAAAGAAAACAATGAAAACGCACGATCCTGTTTTGTTCGCATTGAAAAGTTCAATAATGAGCACAATAGCTCTTGCTGTCCAATAGAACGCACAATTCCTGCTCGCAGAACAATTATCCTTTTTGTTCCGAGGGCATTAATCTATCTGGGTGGTCCCCGTTTTGTAGGCGAAAACTATTTTCGCACACATTCCAATCACGAACTATTTTTCCAGCACATTGAACCAAAATTGGGTCGGAAAATTTCAACCTCAATCAGCAAAATAACAAAAAAAGCTCGCCCCATCATCGTAAGCTTCCCCGTTGTACATTTATCGTACACTGAGCAGCGGATAATTAACGGAGTGGCCGCTATTTATCAGACTCGCAAATAATGGTGTTGAGGTTTGTTGCTTTTTTTGCAAATGAAATTAAAAAAAACGAATAGCGATGCATTCATTTATTCATTTCGGTGGTTTGGTACGGTAGGAAATGGTGCATGGTTTTTCATTCCCATTTTCCCGCCCTACTTTTCCGATCGCCCACTGCTGGTGGAGGGGTTGGGAGATTGATGGGCGAATGTACTCCCCAACCGACGTACAGATAGGGATGGGATATCATGCGTCGAAATTAACCGTACCGATTGGGATGGGTATATTTCTTATTTTTCTAACGCTAATGCTTCCGGGATATTATATCATTATCACTATCTCCATTTCATAATTATTAATTGCGAATCTTATCTGTAAAACGGAGCTGTGTCAATCCTATTGTTCCTATATTTCGGTCGTTTGGGGCACACTAATTTTCCGACCAGATTCCCTTTTTTATGCTGCGATAATAATTCGTCGCGTAATAATGCGGCATGCTACCAGTATGAGCAAGTCTGGCAAGCGTTTGGACGCCGGAAAAGTTCCAAAAAACCCACCACCAAGCAAGCCACAGACCAATAAAACACACAGTCAGGAAAAAGAGTGCGGTGAGGCAGCGCAAAATTCAGACTTTTGCAAAACGTGTCCACACAACAGTGGGCGAACCGACATCACCACAGACGATCCCCGTTATAGTGAAACAGGCAGTGGACTCGTCGGTTTCGGGTGACTCATTATACTGTTTCCGTTCAGCCGTACAACGGCACAACTCATGTCCGGTTCGTATCAAGAAGCTATCATATGTTTTAACCCCTTCAGAGAACGCAGCGAAGAGGGGGAGATACAGTAAGGTGTAAACCAAATACCGGGACTTCATTCCGTCATTTGTTCCGTTTCGATTCGCTTTCATTCGCTTGCGGAAAAATTATGCACCAGAGCGGTGTATTATCTGGCGTAACCCTCACTGTTCACCTCTTTATCTCGGTCGGTTACGTGCGTCTCTAGCTGAACCGGATCCGGATCGGTCGAGTTTTTGTGGACTGTTGGATTTTGCACCCCTCCGAAAACGTGGCACAAGAGAAGAAACAGACGTCTGAAGGAAAGGCAAATGTAAAACAAAACATACCGAAAAAAAGATAGAGAGAGTACGAAGCTTTACAAAACCACAAAATTATATGGCACGGTAGTGCTGTTACTGCAGCATGAAGTTTTTCGGCTGCTTTATTTTATTGGCGCACTCTTGGTGGTTTGTTTTCGCTTCGGGGATGGTTTATGAGTGGACCGTTTTGTTTCTCGATTCTCGCCCCCCATCTCCCGATTTCTCGCCAAATGGATAACTTTTTCCACCCAAGGACCTCAGGTTGGACTTGCAGTTTAGAAGTCTCTACTTGTTGAGATTATCCATTTCATTCTAATTTGATCCAAACGATCTGTTTTGCGTATTTTTTTGCTGTTGTTGGTTTTCTCGCAATCCAATCCTGCTTCGTTGGTAGTGAGATGAAAATTATACTACACAGTACCTCTACCCCACCAAGTTCAGCTAGAGTAAACAGTACAAAATTATACGCTTACCCGGACGTAAGCGTTTTACGATCGTCAAACGAGCGATGAGGAAACGATGGATTATGCCCTTTTTTCTTTTTCGTTTCATAGGACCGAGCTATGCACAAATTTCATACGTAAACCTCATCAAACATACACTCGACATCGTACATCATGCCCATTTAGTTTTTTTTCTTTTTTCGCTGCATCGCTAGTCGCTAATTATGCTGCCATGTTGCCCTTCTAGCGATGTGCAGCGTGTGGCGAAGGTTAAATTTGCAAAACGCTCAAACTTGCCAAAGGACGACGTCTAGACAGATATTTCCTACAATCGTGTCGGTTGCGGATTGTGCTTGGGGATCGCGGAAAAAAGTGAGCGAAAACAGAAAGAGAAAAGAGGAAAAGCGACCAAGCGCTACCATATGATTATTTCGCCAAAGGTCGAAATAGAAGCAAATAAATTAGGGGAAGGCGTTTTTTTTCCTTCTCCACATTTCCATTGCTACTCTCTTTGTGGGGAGCCTCAACACCCCATCATTGTTTTAGGTCTATTTTTGGCAGAGAAGGGTTCAGTTTATAATAGGGTATGTGCCAGGGGGTCAACGGGTTCGAAATTTGCCACGCTGACGCGACCACTAGCAATCATTTTGCGTGTTTTTTTTGCAAAGAGTCAAATGGGAGTTTTGCGTTTTGGGCGCAGCTAATGATGGCGCGTTCCACCAATTTAGGGGGGGGGAGGGGTATGGCTTTACACTAACCGCATTGTTTTTGTGTGGTGTTTATTTGATTGAACACATAGTGGATGATGGATGATTAACTTTCTTTCGGAATGTGGAGTTTCGATGGTGATTATTATGTAATTTTATGTTTCTATTTAATGTTGGGTACAATTTTGAAGATGTGGCATTTGTAGCTTCATTAGTCAGTTTTTTATGGAGGGAGTTTATTGGTTTTTGCCCCTTTTGATTTTTTGCCAGAATCATTTTGTCTGTATTTAGTGTGGGAGAAGAAATTGATCCCGATGGAACATGTGGTAAGATCGTGGAGGTATATAGCAGAGTTACTGATGCGTGTAGGTTCAAATACCGTTCGGACCAGACATTGCTTCGTTTATATGTTGCACTAAATCAGTTAATTTTCTTGTGGAAAACTCCTATTGCATTATACTCGCAAAGAAGAAATTAAAGATCGATTATATGAGAATATATCGTAACCTCAATATTGTCGTGCTTTGAAAGCGTCCTTTGATATCATCTCACTTGCATCCAATTTATCGATGATATGAATTAGAATTCAATATCCGTATCCCGTTTCTGCCTTTCTTATTCTCTTACGCATATGTATTGCGTTGAATTAGATTATCAGCAGTTTGTGCGGGGTGGCATATCGGTATCGGTGCATGAAATCATCTCACTTTGTTCGCCAAACACCACACGGCGCGCGGCCCTCCGTTATCGCTCAAGCGTAAACAACGTTCGAACGCCTTTATGCTAATTTATGCTGGTATCGAGTAACGCTACCACGACAACAATGCAAGCAACGGGGGGAAATGCCTTCCTTATTCTCATATCTTCTAGTATTTGTTTGCTCAAATCCCGAATGGGAAACGGTTTTATGCGCGGGGTTTTAAAGGCTCGCATTTTGTTTCTCTTCCAACGTTCCGGGTTTTTGGGTGCAATAAGTCAATAGAATTATGCTCCTTGTATGGGTGCTTTAATCGTAAGCGGAAATCTGCAGGGTAGAACGGTTGATTTGTGGTGCTGAAAATTCGCAGTCACCGCTTTCGGAAGCGCCACTTCTAATCCACAAAAGCACGTTTTGTGCTATAAACACAGACTTCCGTTCGATGCCCAAAGATGGGAACCTTCCCCGACGAATCCCGAAAGGAATGGATATAAATTTGTGCCGGCAATGCGGACGACAAGTAATGATCACCGCCAAAGGCACACGCCGAGCCGTGTTCGAATCGCGGCCCAAACATAATCGATGACACTTGTGCGCAAAGAACGTTGAACGAAAGTATTACGCTATTTATTTATCTTTGCTTCATGCATCGATACCTTCGCCTCGTGGCATGGTTCGCTGGCCACGAACTGGGAGCGAACGGCAGCGTAATACTCTGCGACATCCCGGTTTGTGCTCTTTCCGTTCATGACGAAGATCCAAAGCTCTATCCCCCTGGATGTAAAGGGGTGAAACAAACCAGGAACCCAGCATGTATGTGCACCAAACTTTATCACCCGAGACAACTTCATCGTGAATGAAACGATTCCCGGAGCCCCGGAGAAGAACAACGTAAAGGCCCGCCCGTAAAGGTACACCGTTGGCATGAAAAATCGTCGCCTCTTCATCTTCCCGATCAGCGTTTGGTGGGATGCACTTGGGAGTGGAGATTCGGTACTTTTCTGCATTATTTCCTTTGTACTTCATGTTCACCTGTTCGCTGGTGGCTGGATGCTTCGATAAACCGGTTGATGGAGAATGATCGCATGTGTGCGATCCGGGAGACACACGTACGAAGCCTACCTGGAAGAGTACTTGATTTTCGGACGATGTCCAATCTCCGACAAGGGGAATGGGTATTTAACGTACGCGAGCGTCGGGGGTAATGAAGGGAAAAACATAGCTCCACAAGTTCAACATGGGCAAAGTTGTCTGATACCGTACAGGTGCTTGTGTTGTTCTTCTGGTCGTTATCGAGGTTTGGGCAGAGTGAAAGTTCCGGTACAGTTAACATCACACAAACCGACATGGATGGTTTGAATCTTTTACTGTTATGGTTTTCAAATTATAGAACGATATTTTTGAGGAGTATCTGATAAGTATTTTTCCTTACATTCATAGCCAATTTTTCAAGAATTCCAATGTACGCTATCTTGGGGAATTATCTGGATTTTTGCTTATTACTTGAAGTTATTGAGCTTTGAGGTCATCTTATGTTAAAAATTAGAAGTTTTATGTAGCTCTCACTATTTGGCTCTCAAATCTTGATATTCATTATCTCTATAACATCGTCCACGACTGTAATTACCGCATTTGCCGGTACCGACGGAGATACCGCTTCCTCTACATGTTGGCTTCCGTACCGGGTGCTGTTCGTTAGTTCACAATCCATTTCCTTTCGCCAAACAACGAACCGGGCCACGGTTTAATGTCCGGTATCAGTAAGGGCACATACCACCGTGCAATAAACGTGATAGAACGAAGAACACACCTTTGGCGCGTTGGGTTGCAACGCCCAGCCAGTGGACTTTCCGCTGTTCCGAACAGTCAGTGCGTCCGGTTCGAACGGTGGTCGAAAAGTTGCTGTTTGGTGTGAGTTTTCCAAAATGGGTGTGTAGTTTTCCTCCCTCGCCCGCTCCATTTTCCCATCCATTCGCTAGTGCGCATTGATAACAACAACATTCTACGATGCCATGTTTCGAGCCATCGGTGAAAGGGTCTTTGTTTTCCTTCGCACCAACAGCACCGAAGGAAAAACTAGTGTCGGTGTGGGTTCAAACTTGCATTGCCAAAAGGCGTATTTGCGCCTTTCACTCTTGAGTTTTTTTTCTGCTCAATTTTGAAAACAAAACGTGTGGACAATGTGGGTGGAAAATAGGGACAAAAGCACAAACCCGAGTTTTCGTCGCAGGGAGCAAAATCAAAACAAAGAAAGAAGCTTTGATAAGGAACACGGCACCCAAACTGTTTCTGCAATCGAATCTGGTTCAGTTTGGAGCATAGTTTGGAAGGTGGACCGTTGTCGATAGGTGGGAAAATCGAATGGATTTTTTTTATTTCTCCACGATTCGGGTACGTAGTGGAAGTTTCGTTGCTTAATCTACATTATGGCCGTATTATATTGGAAGCTCGCTTTGCTTCCCATTCACCAGCAAACGCCAACGCAGGAAGTCTGGTGACTTTCGCGGCCCATTCGGATTTGGCTTCTATTATGCGGGAAAACTCGCTCCACCCAACTCCTGCACCGTGCCTGAATGGAAAATAAGCTTTCCAGCGTACGATTCGGTTCAGTGTTTGGGTTGTGCATTTGAGTGGAAAATGGAAAAGTGAATGGAACCGAGTTGCAGCAATGATGCTTTCTGTGGGTGTGGTTGTGTGCTGCGGCCCGTGTTGTCCAGGATGGTAATGGAGGGATGTTATCGATGTGATAGAAAATTGCGTTTTTCAACTTGGCTTGTTGCTCTTTTGCCCGGCCGGTGTGTATCGGGCATGATCGAAAAAGTCATTTTCCAATTCGCGGATGATCAAAGTGCGCAAGTTTTTTTTTCTAGTTCCAGATCAGCATACTGTGTTTTTTCTTTCTCTTTTTCATCGTTAGATAGAGAAAGAGAAAAAAAGATATGGAACAAAGAGAGTGGGGAGTATTTTTTCAACGACACTAAAGTGACAATATTTTAGCAGATCTGTCTGTCAAAGCAAAGTGACAGCTGGCTCCGGTAGCGACGCTAAGCCGCCAGACGGTTCGTGGGCTTTTTGGCTTTTTAGTGCTTTGCATGTTGTGCCTATTTCCATTCTTCCCTCACCTCCCAAAATCCCCCGGATGCTGATGCTAGTAATTCCATGTAACGACAACGGTAGTGTGACGCTTTACACCATTTGTTTGCAATGTGCGGCGGTGTCGTTTTTTTGTGCACGTTGAATGTTTATTGCACTGCGTTGCACAGCTGCAGGGAATTGATTTTTGCTTGTCTGATTTCGGACCGTTTTGCATCGTATCATGTTGGGTTCGTTAGCGTCATTTCGTAACTGCGCGATCGATCGATTGATTAGGATAATGTTTTTTTTTTCGAGGAAAGGAATAGATTGATGTTTTGTTTTGTGACGGTTGAGTGAAACACTGCAGCCAATTTTGAAATTGATACGATGCAACGGGGAGCGTATAATTAAGAAGAGAGATATTTGCTTATATTGTGTTTATCTCTTGGTTGTTGTAAACAGTATATATTCATTTTGATGTTTCACAATACGAAAATTACTTTGAAATTGATGACCAATCACAAAAAATCCAGAGATGATTGTCCAAAGCCTCTATAAAATTAATTTAAAAAAAAAATCACAATAAATCCGGAAGACATTCATGATTAGTGACCAATTACAGAGTTATATGTTCGCGTGCCGAACATCCATTCCACCATAGCAAATAGCCAAAAAACATGCCAAAAATGATGTTGGCAATTTTACAACATTGACCACGGGGAACATCCCCAATTTTTGATACATTTAACCCTTGACAGATGGCGTCAGAGAAAAACATACAACCTTGCAAAAACACATTTATCGCGTGCGGTCGACGATGACTTCCGGTGAAATTTGTTCGCAATTTGCACTTAACCGTAGGAAGAATGGAGCGGTTTGTCTAAAGAATCAACCCCGACATTCTACCGCTCAGCACGGTCCTGTTAGCAAACGATTGCCATTAAAAGCAAAACTTTACGAATGGAAACGGAGAGAAAAACAACAAAAACCGTACGGCCAAAGATCAAAGATGAAACGTTCCATGCGCCTAGACATGAAGCAGACCCGAGACACATGGCGCCAACGGTTAAGTTCTCAAGCCCCGCGGTCGACGTTCTTACTGTCGGCGTCAAGTATAAGTCTTATCGGTGTAATTAAATCATACTGCTGCGCTGCTGGTGTGCCCATCAACTTCCCGTGAATCGATTCAATTTTTATTGCATTCTCGCCTTCCACTGTTGTGACGAGGGAAAATTCGCTTTTCCTCGATAGACATAGGAGGAGCGAGAAAAAATCCACAACACCAACGACGGCTCGTTTATTCACATTCAAACCGTGTCTTCGTTGTTACGTTCTATGGTAAAAATTGGAATTTACTTTTACCATGGGTATGGTGCTGGCACTCGCGTTTAGATCACTATCGGAAGGAAATTTGCCTCACACTTGATTGTGTTTTTTTGTCATAAAGAAAACTGTTTTTGTGTGCCCTATGGAAAAGCTAACTGCGGTGTAATTATTCTGATTATGCAAATTGTTAGAGGAAAATGAAGCTTGTTTTCTATTCCATTTTTTCCTCACGTTTGGAACAGTGGATTCCCTTTTTTCTGTTTTATTTCAGCAGTCAATTCATTTGTTAACGATGCTACACACATCGTTCATAAATCATATCAACATCGCACATAAATCCTGTCACAGACATTCGGTCCTATGATGCGCGCATCCGAAAAAGAGTTATTGCTACCAAAAATTTAGTTTAATCTGTTCGTAGATGCATGTACAGAGATGTATAAACAAAGAAAAAAGACAGGGTAAAAAATATTTTAAACAAAACTTTAGTCCAACAGTTGCAAAGCAGTACAAAAATAGAGGCAGAACCTAAAAAGCGCGAGTTTTTCCTACCCATCAAAAACGGATGATATAAACGCAAACCTCAAATTACGTTTTTTTGTTATATTTTTAGTTCCATTCACAAGCTTCTACACCAACACCGGATGATAGGAACGCGAATCGAATATGTGACTGACGGATTTATGGTGTGATAATCCTTCTGCTGCTAGGACTTGTTATTTCTGCCTTCGTGTGGAAAGCTTTTCGGTTTTGGTGGGATGTGGTTTTTAGTGTCTATGTTTTCGGTTTAAGTCTTGCCTGCGACTCCACGTTGTTGCTGTTGGTATGCCACAGTCTCGATGCCATTGTTAGGACTCGGTTGTCACAATTGTTGTTTTTAGTATGGGCTGATCTGTCATTGAATATGTGGCGAATAAATCATTGTTACTGTTTTTGCGCCTTCTGAGTAGAGCTTTGAGTTTGAAGAGCTGCTGTATAGTATCCACATGACTAACAGTGCCGACAGGCGGTACTAGAACATTCATTCCAAATACCCAAGGTGTCTGTGACAAGGTATTCCATCTCTAGAGACATCTCTTTAGTGCTGAAGTTGTAGCTAATTCAATGTTTTTTTTTGTTCGGAAAATACCTCACATCTCAAACGGATGGCAGCAAAAGTCACTTGACGCTTATCGTTGTACAAACCAGCTGTCTTTTCCGGTGTACGCAAGTCTTCAGGAATGCGACATTGATTGGAAAGCATTGGGAATTGCGCAGAGAGAGAAAAAAAATTTTTCACCTCCACCAATCAAGCGTAAAACGCAAATCGAACACACTAAAGTGAGCCTCCGTGAGTGGAGCTATCTGACGTTTGAGATCTTGTAAAACAATTTTATTGCATACGGCAAAGCAATGCTTCGTCTGACGCGTAGAGGAAGAAACAGGATTATTCAGGGTTTTTTCCCAACGAGATGCCACTAAGGCATCTAAAGGAGAAGTCAAAAGAGTAGTTCACTGTTGTGGGATCTAATGCACCTTGCACGAATCGAATGTGCATGTTGGGAAGTGTTTTTTCGTACCCTTTCGCTTTCAATGGCTGCTACCTTAGTATGAAGTTCTTGCCTACTGATGGCAGTTGATGGACACAGTGTACGTGTACGAACGTTCTCTTTTATTCTCCGGGGAATAAATCAAGATATTTTAGGAGGTTGAAAGGGGGTTGAGATCTTTCGGGACTTCTTGTCGCACCACAAAAAACAACTCCACCGTAATGGAGGAAAGTTATTAAGCGAACAAGTTCATCGATGGCAAGGTGAACCAATGCGTAAGTTTTTGCATTAAACCGGGCAGATTTTGAAACGTCGAAGTGCATCAACGTCGAGACCTTTCTTTCACTCGGGCCGGTTGTACCGTCTGAGTCGGTTCCACTAGGGGATGAACGTGGGTACATCTCCGGATGAGGAAAATAACTCACCAAAATTATGAATGAAGAAGCGATCGTGACTTTCCTGTAGCCTGATGCTGAAGGATCACTTGAGAGCAATGGGACGGGAGCGTCATATTCTGCCGAAGTTGGCGTTTAAGGTTCCTTAAAAGTTTTTCCCCTCTGGTGTCTTCAGGTGAGGGAAGTTTCTGACCGGTTTTGTGGAAAGTTGTGCTGCGCGTTATATGATTTATTTTTTGCCTCCGAAACTGTGCATCCTTCTTCGGTGTTCGGGTTGAAGATGAAAGCATATTTTAACCGTAGAATGGAGTCAGTTTCTCGAACAAACACCCATCCCCGGACACTTCCGTGTAGGTGAGTGAGTTGGTTTGGAATTATAATTTAGTTTCACCATAGTGCAAAGTGACGGCCGCGATGACGGGACAGACCATCAAAACACTTGGAGCAAGGGTGCTTTGGGCGAGAGTGGAGCATTGAGTGAAAGTTGATTCACGGTCGGTGAGGTGCATTGGAGATGAATTATTCGCTACCAGAACGCCGGGCAAAAACCCGGGTGAGCCTGAACGGTGGAATATGGTATTAAAGCATCTTGTGTTTGTGACGAACGAACGTCACTGGATGAGATGAAAATGTACAATGGTGATGGAGTGAAAGGTAATTTTTCATCGGTAGTGGTGTGAGTATTTTGGTAGCATTTCGGGGAACACTTTTGCATGCAGTTTTGCAACAGTTGATTAGCTGATTATAATTCTGTCAGTTCATTTTTATGATTAGTGGATGAAGTAGTTGTAGAAAGATGTCCATTCGGAGTATGAAAATTGTTGAATAACAGTTTATTATTCTGACATATCAAAGAGTACTGCTTCAGCCAGTTAGTATGAAGAGTCTGAAGGAAAAGTCTGACTCCAAAGCGGCTTACTGCATTTTGCTAATGGATTGCTTTATTATTCGTCAACAGCTAGTTCTTTTCATTCCAAGCTTTTGTTTCTGTTCGTCGCACGAAAAATGAGAACTACCTGTCAGTAACGAGAGTAGGAAAAATACAGCACACTTTTTATGAAGAAGTCTAGAAAAATCTCAGATTCTGGCGTCAACTTCCGGGATTACTTCCTGCTCGTTTTTTTTTTGACAGCAACCTGTTTCCCTTTCCATCGGAGTTTTGTCAGCTTTGCGAGCTCTTTTGGGGATTTAGTGTGGCATCTCCATGAATTAAGTATGAATCCATCTTCCGAAAGCAGCGTCGGCACCGGAAGCGCAGACAAACCATAAGAACCTGGCATCTTATTTAAATTCTTGCAATACTACCCAAGCGCGTGAGGGGGTTCCCGCAGGCGAAGGTACAAGTGAGCATGTTATTTAATTTTGTTTCGCCCTATCCGATTATCTGAAGGTGGTGTAAAACAACGGTTGACTTTTCCGAACGTTGTGCCCACCGTTGAGAGCAACCGTAGAAGGTGAAGAAAAAGTATCTGAGCTTGCTGGGGCTTGCCTAACGGTGTCCATTTAATAAGGCTCTTGCTTTCCGGGTGAAGGGCATGTCGCGGGAGCATGCGAAAGGTATGCAAAAAATAAACACACCCTTGTGCTATCAGAGCGCCAGGGTATGGTCTTTCATGCTCGGAGCTATGTTTACACATGTTTTCATGACAAATAGAAGTCTTATTAAATCGTTGTTGCAATGCGCCAACCAAATGGTTCCTTTCGACTTCAAAGAATGCTGCTAACTGGGAGGATGGTTTTTTTTTCGGGCAGGGGAAACGTTGTGGTAAGTAAATAAAGGTGAAACATTTACGAGAAAATTTTGCGCGCGATAAACAAATAGGTTCCTGGTGTAGAACCAGGTGAACACAACCCCGTGTGCCCGGGAGGCAAATAAACACAAAGCGCCCGCCATCGCCCGTCGTCGTTGTTGGCTTCAAGCGAGAGTGTAAAATGAATTTTCAATTTTATGCACAGCAAACGTGAAGCAGAAAGTCCCAAAGAGCACATTTTGCATAGGATTTTTGGTTTGTTTTAAATATAGTGTCCTTACGAGGGACATTTATACTGATTCTAGGGCATGCGGCAATAGCAAAAGTCTGGATATGGGTATGTGAAGAAATTTGCATACAAACTGAGCGTTTTTTTTTTTCTCTTTGGTTAAATGCTGTGAAACATGGAATTCGATTAAATAGTATGTTTTATTTGAGTAAGAATACCATAAAATACGTCATTTAGAGATAAAACTAAATAGTATCAAGCAAATTATAGTTAGGTAATTGTTTGTATCGTGTTTATTATTATTTACTCTCACATTTACACTTTAACCCCACCGGCACTAGGATTGCATCCCTTTATTCGATAAATTTCCTTAAATAGAGTTCAATTACTCATCCCAACATTTATTGGGTGAGACACCAAACACTTAAACAGATTGATTTGCAGCGATTTCTCACACCAACATCTTCGTGAACGATTCACCCCCGCCATGAAAATAAACCTCAAAGCCATACAAAACTTTTACACCGTAGTCGAAGGGATTGGTCGAATGAAATTCAATCGTTGGTTTCATATTTCTTGTACCTCATCCCAGCGAAGCATATGTTGGGGCTAAGTTTGGGGGTGGAAAACAAAATCGTGAACCATAATAAACGTAGGACACAATAACGCTAGTTGGGGAGTTTATGAAAGACACTAGAGCGGTTTGCTAGCAAGTAGGAAGGAAAAAGGTACTGTCTTCCGAAGGGTGAAGAAATACTGAAACTTCCGACAGTTTGTCTGGGGGAAAGGCATATTGAAGAAAGCTAGAAAGCCGACAGTATGACGCCAAAGTAACAAATTATTATTATGTTCGTTGCCATCGGTGTCTATCGGTTTGAATTGCATCTTGAACTCGGTATAAAGTTGGAGTTAAAAAACTCCCAAGAAGGCAAATGAAGGCCTTTTCTTCTAAGAACCAGGACGAGCTTCACCAGTACTCAATTATTTAACGGAAATGCTAGCAAAGTTCTTGTTTTATTTTGTTTTTTTCGAGTGAAACAACTCATAAAACATGTTATCGTGATGGTAATAATGCGATTAATGTTGCAAGCGTTTCGTACTGCAGGTCACCTCACAGACGATCGTTCAAGTCTTTTGTATAAATCCAAGCCAATTCGCCACCACCATTAGTCGACGGTGCGCATTGTTAAGGATAATGAACGAATACCGTCCAGCGATGTGAAGAATGTGTCCCTTGCGAGTCTGGTTCCTGTTGATGAACCAACAACCAAACAACAGGATACAGGATTGAAAACAGGCACAAGGGACTCAACACACCGCCGGCAGCATAACTTCTTTCGTATGCAAATGATTTATGGGTGAACGACAATAAAACACACTATTGAGTTTAGGAACTTTTCGCGTCCCATTGTGGCGGAAGTGGGAAAATTAAATGTTTTCATTAAACGCAAAATACTTTCACAGGTTTTTCTTTTTTCCTCACGATATTCCGATTGTGTGCCGGTTTGGTGTGTAATTGAAATGCCTTTCCCATTTTATGCATGCTTTTCCATTTATTGGACATGGAATGTGATTGTAATGAAAATAAGCAAGCCTTATTTCGTGTCACCGTTGTAATGCTGGAATGTGTGATGTTTAACGCAATTTGATCGTTGATTTGTTTGATTTTATTCACCTACTCCGGCGTTACATGAAAGCGTGTGTACCGAAGGCACGTGTGTGTGTGTGTGTGAAAAACGATGTGAAAATCCCTTTCGATACACACGGTCGGTGGCGAAGCCGTATTTTGCATGCCAAACCCCTGCAAAGTCCCAAACGACAGCCGGCATCCGGTAACGCCCTGTTCTTTTTCCCTTATATTTTTGCCTCGTACGTGACAATAAGGTGCGGGTCGGCTTTCTTTCCCTTTTCACGCTCAGCAAAGCAACCCGAAGAAAGGTTTCTTCTCAATCAAAGGCATCTCGTGGGGGTTTGGGTGAACAACCGAAGCGGAGCCAAACTTTCACCCCTAGCAGAGAGCAGGCTTGGTTTTTTTTGTCGGGACCTATTTTAATGAATGATCCTGTGACAGGATCAGAGACTGGCAGAGACAAATAGTAGAGGAGGACTTTCTTCTTTTCAGAGGGTTGGCCGCAAATGTAGTCTGGAAAGCAGGGACATCCGTGAACCGACACACTAAGCGTAGTTGAAGCGTGTTGAAAATAAGGTTTTAATCGAAGTTTCTGACTGACGACATGGGTTTATAGCATGTCGAAAAACATAGAACATTAAAGCGACGAGGGGCGATGCAGGACAGTGGAAGTGGTTCATTAAATTTGAATATTCCCCTTTCCGCGTGAATAGAGCGTTTGCTTGGTTGGGCAAATTAGAGGGAACCAAGAAACTGTACTGCGTTCTCGTAGTGATGCCTGCTACTCATCAGGAACAGTAGTAAGTTTTAAGGAAACAATTAAAAACAGGACGGGATGTTTTCTGGTTCCTCCTCGTTGGGTGGGCAGAGAAGACTTTGTACATAATTTATGCACACATCATACCAGATGGTGTGCTTGATGATGGCGATGGCAAAAGGACGCTGTAAATGTTGATTTAGTCGACGGAAGCAAACTGTTCCAATAGGGGATCGTAAAGTGAAGGTGCCGTCAGTATTGGACACCTTCTGGAACTGGGAGCATAAATATTAGATTATCATCTTGAAAATCCAATTTGTTAACCTTAATCTTCAAATGGCTATTGCGTCTTCAATTATTTTAATAATTTAATTCTTCTTTCCCCTTTTTTCCAGGTGAGTTCACAATTTTTGACACAATTTTGAAGTTTTTCTACGCCTAGGGTAAGTGATATTCCAAAAAAAATTATAAAAAATCTTCCAAGAATAAAAATCCCATTTATTCTTGAAGATCTATTTCTATTCTGTTGTTTCACGGAGAACCACGTTGTGGAACAATTTAATTAGAAGGCGCTAACTGTGTCCATCGTGCCCCATTGAAAATCCTGCTTGGTCCTTCTGGAAAGCACCAAAAACCATTACTTTTGAATCCGGAGTTCCCTTAATCCAATACGGAATGCCTGAAGGCAATAAATTAGAGACGCCACTGCCTGCATCCGACCGTCATTTTTCCTGGAAACGTTCCGTGTCGAAAAGGAGGAGGAATCCCTTCCATTAGCATCCTATCACAGCCAGTTTCGCCGAAGCTGTGAAGCTGTGATTCACCTTAATTTCCTTAAAAGGATCGATTTATCTTCGGATGCCCTCGAGTGTTCCTTGCTCGTCAGCTTCCAGGGTTCTGTTGCACGGGACTGGGGCAATTTATTTCTGGTCGATGTGGGAAAAGTTCTGTTTCGTTTTTAACAGAAATCGATGAATCGTGATTGTCGATGAGTCATAAAGTAACGTGCCACGAGGGTCCACCAAAACAACAGCCAAGTATGTGCTCCTATCTGCTAAGAGAAGAATTCCAGAAGCGGCTCCAATGTTTCGTGGCTCTGTCTTTGGTTTCATATTCCGAAATTGGGAGATAGAATCTGTTTTCTACCGACGGTTTCTTACAGATTAAGACTATATGGTTCAAATACACACAGTATATGGCATTTTGAGTTCGGAAGGAATCTGAAAATATGTTAAATAGACAGTTCCAGAAATCATTTATAGCTAATTTCTTAATTTTCATAAAAAGCTCTGTTTCTCAGGTGAATAATGTTGAAGTTTTATTTCCCGGTTTTGGCACGAATGACTCCATTTTTTTCTGCCGCCCTCCCGGTTGCACCTCTTACTTTTGGGTCACCTTGAGGAGCTGCTTTTCATTTGCTTCTACCTTTTCTTAACCTATTTTAAATTCGGATGCTTTCGACAGGGCGAACTGTGCGCTTCTGTTCGCGCTCCGTGCTGCAGGTCATGTTTCAATGTTTTAACCTCATTTAAACGAAAAGCACCAAAGAAAGTGGTTGGGATGCCTTGACTTCGGTCGGTGCAAATTGAGGTCGCTGCATAGTTTGCCATTTCCACCGCCAGAAATGCTTGGCACGTTTCGTTCCGTTGTGTCGTAGCGCGTTTTTTGTGTTGCCTTTTATCTGTATTATTGCTTTCTTTATTTACCATCGGCATGTTTTAATCGATATTTGCACCTTACCTTTGGTGAATGCAAGTGCAAACGATGTAACTTCTGTTTCTTTATCGGTGTATTTCGTTCCAACGCGTCGGGAAAGCGATAACGGTGTGGCAAACGAGTTGCAATTGGAAAGAAATAAAAATATCATCGATAATTGCTTGTCTGGTGCTGTTCTTCCATTTGCCATTTGCAGCTTCCTTTTGTTGGAGCATTTCGAAATAAAGTTTTTGTTTTCCATGTATGATCGATACGTTCAGGAACGGAAGCTGATTGAGAAAGAGCTTTAAGTGAAGAGGGGCAGAAAAACAAATACAAAAAACCCGATACATAAATATAAAAACCGGTGTTGTAGTTTGCAGTAAAATTTATGAACTCACTTAATCTCCCCTTCATACGATCCCCGAACCAGAGTGCCCCGAAGTATGTTTGCATGCAATCGCACAGACCATAGGTTCATTGGCATTAAAACAAAAGCAATAGTGCATCGCACGTTTAAAGCTCTCGCACGCATTTGTTCTGCTCAACAAATCATTCGCACAAGCGCTTTAATGAAACAGCTTTCGCTGTTATGTTTATCCCTTTATCCCGTTTAATGATGCGCGCTGCGCTCGGCCCCCCTCCAGAAAGGGGCGGTTGCACTTTAAAAAAACAATACTCAACACAGTTGTAAAAATTAGCGGTACTGCGATGAGTTACAAATCACACGGTCCTGTTTATTCCCCAATTCCCGCTTAATGTACCGGACGTGGACGTGCCAGCATGCTGTGTGTGGTGATAAAATCTCGCACTGATGTTTATACAATAATGGATGGATGGATCGGGATGTATGAAAGAGTTAATGTTTTTCTACTCCACCTTCCTATCCGTACTGTCGAGCGGATGTCCTACCGAAGCAGTGTGGGCAGCAGAAACATTAACATGTTAAAACATTAATTTTATGTTCCAAGCACTTCACAAAACAATGAGGACCGTCCATCAAAAGAATGTTTTTTTTTTGTATTTTTTCAAAATTGCTTTTATGTCACTCGAAAAAAAAACAACAACACATTATTACATCGTTTTGCTTCAACGTTGGATCATCGTGTGATGGAAGGCCGTTAAGATATGTTGCTGATATGATTTTGCAAATTTTAAACTGTGCCTGTACACATAGAAGAGGAGTCGTTGGTAACATCAGTGCCAACCCTCGTCGAACCGTTGACAGCTGTCAGGTTTGAAATTTGATGTTCCTTTCACCCGGCGGGCATCCGCTAACAACAACGACTTTGCGTAACGCCGGGTGGTCAATTGCTGTCCTGGGGTGCAGAACGATTTGGTTTTTTTTATTCAAACCCCCAATCCCCAATACAAAAGACGACATCATCATCGAGAGCGTTGAATAACAGCAAAATAGATGTTTCTACGGTGGGATTTCGGGAGTCACACATTCAGATTTGCATTGTACGCTACTGCTACACGGCTGTGGTTGATGTTTTAATCAGCTTCAAATTCCAAACGTTCCCCGAAAGATCCACGATAGGGGGGCGCGCAATGTCTTGTGGCTACCTCGTACCATGGTCAAGTTTCGCGTCATGCGTTCGTGTCTTGCTGTGTGCGAGAGCCTCACACTGAGAAGCATCGTGACTACATTCCCCCTTTTACCCAACAAGCACGACA
The DNA here is from genome assembly GCA_000349025.1 of Anopheles minimus. Taxonomy (NCBI): domain Eukaryota; kingdom Metazoa; phylum Arthropoda; class Insecta; order Diptera; family Culicidae; genus Anopheles; species Anopheles minimus. The sequence goes on from KB664277.1 coordinate 4,188,655, forward strand.
CTAAACTTTTCATTTCATTGCCAATTTTTTGCCATTTCCTTCGTTCGTTCGTTTGAATTCTTTCAAAGAGCAAGAGTGGCAAGAAAAAAGTGAAAGCGAATTGACCTTCCGGAAGGTATTTTTAATATTGCACGGTTTGGGGCAATCGGGAAGATTGCAGATTTTTGTTTGTCTTCTTTTGCAATGAATTTGTCACGCAGTGCCACTTCTTTCGTTGATCTGGTAATGCTTACCAGGTGGAAAGTGCGGTGAGGGGGTTTCGGGATGGGTAATTCCATTGACGTCGCGGTTTGCCTGTTGTTGAAAAACACGCCAACTTTCACCACTTTGCATACCGAGTGTCTTTGCGGTTGAGGTTGGGCCCTCTCTTTTGATGGCGAAACGTCTCACTTTACTTGTCTTGTGTGTTTTCCCCCTCTTTCTACCACCGTCGTCATCAAGGTGTCTCATTTTCTGCTCAAGGTGAAACCAAGGGACCGTACCGTTTTGTTACATAGTACACAACAGTTCCATCTGGTCAATTTCTTTATATGCTCTTCGCGTGCGTAAATGGTTTTGTTCTGCTATGGAAGGTCAGTTGTGTTGCTGAGTGGGTCACAAAACAGGGCGAAAATGAATGAGTAAGGCTCCGGCGAAATAATGGTGACAATGACACCTCTCTCGTGATACGTATGCAAAAAGTGAAAATGTGTTTTATTTCTGTCATATGTTAATGTAAGCAATGTCATGATTATGAAGCCGCTAAAGTTCATGAATGCCTTTCTGATAAGGATAAACGACCTTTTTGGAGGTCATAACGCTTTCTTCCATACAAGAGTATCAATGAAAAAGTTTTACATTGCTTTTAAAGAATCATTCCCGAATGAGATTTGAACCACGCCCTTCGGTCAACAAAACCGAACGATGAAGCAATAGACCATTGGGTCGCTGTTGGCTTGATGATGCGGAAATAATATATAAACCATGATGTGTGTTAAGAAATGGTTGTTTGCTAGCGGTAATCGGATTTAAAATTCTGTTTTATTGTTTTAACACCCCTTTCATATACTACATCAGAACTGTCTTTTGAGAACATGTAATAAATCCGTTCCAACAATTTTGATTTTTTGAGAGTTAAAAAATTGCAGCAGTAGATACATAAAAAATAAAATCCAAACGATGCATGCAATGCACTTATCGACCACGCTTCATGACGAGTCTTTGCCCCTAACCTTGTGGTGCAGTTCTGGGTTTGTTTGTTTTGTGGATAACCTTTTTTCCAACCTCAATCCCTACCGAATGCCTTCATCACAAACACACACATTCACAGTTACAATATTTGTCTCCAAAATTGCATCCATTAGCGGTGCATCCTTACTAGCACGGTGACGGAAGGTGAGTGAGGCCATGCCCGTAAATAAATGTCACAAGTGTGTATGTATTTAACATGCATGACAAGTGGACATGGTAAAAGGGGGAAAGGTAAATGGAACTGTGCAAAAATAAAAGAATTTCCAAACAAGCTGCGACAGTAACAAACAAATAGCTGGTACGCTAAAAAAAAAACAAGTTGTCTACCCTTGTCCATTTTATGTGTGGATCGTTATGATCGTTCGCTGTTCGAATGCCCGGGTTGACTGAGCATGTGAGAGGTTATGAAAAATGTGCTGTCCCGTCGCCTGTTGAACCATTTTTCGCTGCTTCTCTTTGTGATTTGTGTGCCGGTCAGCGAGGGATCGCGTAAAGACAATAAAAACCATCCAAACACACTCGGTTCCCGCGATGCAAAAAGCATGGGGGAACCGTGTTGCAGAGAAATTGATCATTAATTTAAAAAAAAATCACGCCTCACTAATATGAACGACCTTTTCGTGCGTTGCATCCCGGATGGTGGACGTGTGCTCGAGCAAGATGCACTTTTCCAACCAGGTGTGATTGTGTGTCTGTGTGGATGTGTTTTTGTTTTTCACTCTCCAGAGACAGTGTCTGTGTTTGTTTATCACAATCGTTATTTATTCGATCGCGGAAAGCGTTGCGTTCGGTAATAACTCATCTATTTGTAGAGATAAATATTTAAATCCACGCATGATAAAATTGATCCTTTTTGGAGAATATTTGCGTCTATTTTTTGCTCTATGAATCGCCTTATCAACTGTGATATTCAGCGTGGGATAAAATGCTGGATGGAAATAATAAAAAACCCGCTATCCAACTGCAGTTTGGTACCGATTTTTTCGCCCACTCAGTGTGATGCTATTATTTGCCATTATATCGGATATATTGGGTGATGAAATAATAATGATTGGGTGAGACCGATGGTTGGGAGAAGGATGTTGGTTGCACTCTCGGGCTGTAACAGTGCAATTTGGCGACAGTTGTGCACCGGTGTTATTTGTTTTAATTTAATTTTAAGCCATAAATATCTCGCTTACATTCGTGCTTTTGTGGGGGTTACAACCACGAAAAAAACGACTCACCGGAAATCCTGCCCATGGGAGGTCACATTTTCCCCGGAAGCATAATCAAAATCCGGATGGTAAACGGAAAATAAAATCGAAAATAACACCCCCATGGTGGAGGAAACGAAAAAACAAAAACAGTAAATGGAGGTGTAATTTTTCGGCTTGACCCTTTTATTATTGGAACAGTTGCAATTAATTCAACATGGCAAAAGTAGAAGAAGAAAAATACATTAAACACAGCCGAGGTTTCGATTTCGCTCCTTACGCGAAACCGACCGAAAGCACCGTATTTCGATCGAAAATATGCATCGTTAATTATATACGCGGTTCTTGCAGTGTAAATTGATCTTTTTCGGGTTTGTTTTTTGCCGTTTGTTTGTTTTGTCCTTACCTGTTCGCTGGTGTCTCTTCGTTCGGTAAAAAAAGAAAAAACCAAACGGAACATAATACACATCTCCCCACGGGTGGATGGTGAAAATTGCATTCCTTCGCTTTCTCGGAAATTGTACTAAAGTGAACCAGAGTACACGCGTGCAGCAGAAGAAGAGACGTTGAAGCGATTTGAGAGATGCGTTTCGAATTCTTTTCAATGGAAATTTCTGTTTGCATTTTTAGTCGGTTGTTTTTTTGTATTTTTGCTGTACTGGGTGGATTTTCTTTGCACCGGCATTTGTGAAGGCAAAACAGGTGGTGTGTGGGATGAAAGAGGGAGTGTGGGAGGCTTAGAGCATGGGAACATAACGGGGAACCGTTTGTTTTGTTTGTTGCTGACAAAGCTTTGTATGCATGCGACCTAAGTTTGCAGCGTCTTGGTTGACGTTTCGTTTTCCTCTACACGTCTGTGTTGCAGAAAATGTGGTGTTTAATTACATTTATTGCCTGTCAGTTGGTTTTGATGAATGTAGTTGTTTTTTCTTCCACAGACACAGAAAAATTTGTTTCGACGTCATAAAGTGGCGAGACAGTTGGTTTTATTGGTGCAGGAGATATTTTTTGTATACAAATTTTGTTCAACAGACAATCAATCTTACTGTTATTTGGAAGGTTAGTTGAATGATTACTTGTGGAAAGTATCTTAAAGTAAACATTCGGAATTTATTTTAAGAAAATATTTTGAACTTAAATTATTTTTGTATTGTGAAAGTTTTCAAATACTTTTAATTAAAAATTTCTTTCAAAGTTTCTTGTTTAAATAAACAAATCAGATGTGTTATTTCACATTAAACTAAGTCCTGTAGCCACAATTATCGTTAGGAATATTGCGTAAACAATAAATATCAGAAACATGATACCGATTGTTTAGAAACGTCGACAACATTGCGCTGTCACGCGTACATCGATAAAATGTGATCCTCACCAACTATTAGTGTGGTTGTCTCGCTATCGATTTTCTCATTTGTCGTGCGAAGAACAACATGAGGTGGTGAATGTTTATGTAGATGTCAAAAGAGGAATAGACCCACGAACATACTGATTACCACCCACCGTTGGGCAAAAGCGTTTTACCTTCGAAATGGGATCACATTCCACACCGATATTGTCTTAACTCAGGATCATCCCGCCACTTTGAGGTGATCTGATGCAATGACAATCGCTCCGTTGTAAGTGATATCGGCATCATTCTCAAGGGAATTGCAAAGAAGAATGTTCGACAACGAGGAAATATGTTTTCTTCCGAACAAATGATCGTGAAAAGATCGATCGATTGAAGGGGAACACACTTTTCCGCCCAGATGGGATGGTTGGTTTTCTCACTCTCAGACCTGTTGAGGAAAATGAAGCGGGAATAAAAGGCAAACAACCCAAATCTTCACTGTCTACTCGTTGCTATTGATGATCTGTTCGATTGATGTGTGGTGGTTGAGCTGCGGAATTGAACTGATCGCGAGGTTTTTCCTTTGACCCGACGGTGGAAGCTAGGCAAAAACAAAACGAAAATAAACATCTTCACCCACGTCCGATATGGTGGGAGAGGAAATCAAAGAAAAGGAATGGTAGAAAAAAAGTTGTAGCCACTTTTTCACCCCCTATGTTGTATTGTTTGGCTCACTTACCCCAAATGCAGTACAATTCGTTTTTCTTTTCCCTCTTAATCGAAGATGGTGGTTTGGTGTTATTTTGTTTATTGAATTTTTGCTCTACTTTCTGGGAACGTTTGAATTTTGCAGCTCTTTCTAGACAGGCCATGTTGTGTTGTGTTTTTTTTTCGCTTATGCCATGAAAGTGAAACCGGTTGCGTCTGCCAGCCAGCAAATAGCCCACAAGGGAGATTTTGCTCGTAACCGATCGAAATGTGGGTAACTTTTCGTTTTCTACCGCAAGGGAAATGTTCTTTCGTTTTTATTGCGGAACTGTTTTCTGCTTCATTTACACACCTACGCAAGGATTTAACACCCAAGCGCAAAGGGTTAAGAGTCCGAGCACAGTGAGGTAGAAAATAAATTCGCGTGCCACGATCATCGAAGCTTCAACGCATGGTGGGAAATGTAAACAATGCCGTTTTGCAGACAGACTAGAGTGTGTATGTTTTTGGTGTACATTTTCCGACGTGGAAAATCGAGAGGAAAATTGACAGCACACAACGAATGGGGGAGCTAGGGTTTGGAAATTGTTTTGACTATTCGACAGATTGTAGCCACAAAAACGGGGAATGGATTCAGAACCACTTTTCACTGTGGTATAGACAGTGGAAACTTCTGGTTTCTCTTTTATAGCTGAGTGGGAAAGTGGGGCCAAATGACGTTATTCTATTTTTTTTTAAATTTATTTGAATTTTATTTTATAGATTGTTTAATTTAATATTTAAATATAATAAAATATGTCAAACAACAATCATAAAAATCATTTAAAATCTTAATTGATCGTTACTCTTTTTTCCCATTTGGAAATTTGTGAACAGAATATTTCGCTCTAAAGCAAAGCTTTTGCAGAACAAAAAGACTGACCACCGCATGCAAACCATTTGCAAAACGATGACAGCGGATAGATTATTTGCGGTTACCCAATCAATCCAGCATTCGAGTTAGGTTGTTGAGCGGAATGAATTATTTAGAATACCAACACCCGGCTTCCCTCCGGCCACGTGTGAACGATTAGTCACACAAACGAGTGGTTCATTCGGCTATTTAGAAAGCTGTCACCAGAATGCCAAACCGTCATTTGCGTTGTTGGATTATTGGTTTTTGGATGGTTTTAGAAGAGCAATTTCACTTTCCAATTCACAAACGTGCGGTTGTGCAGAGAATGGCATCGTACTAATGCAAATGATGGAAATAATTGTCCATCCGAGTGTGCCCGGGTTGCGATTGTGCATCGTTATTCGTTTGATTGAATTTTCAATTAACGAAACTCGTCGCTTGTGATGCGCCGGGCAAGCTGGCACGCAAAACAATGCACGCGCATCTTCATAATGCTGCACAATAATTATTCAAATCATACGCACCAAACGTGCGTCCGTTTCATTTATGCTGCCGTGGATGTGCACTTTTCCGTTGAGGTTCTGGTCGTTCGTCCACGGTTTTTGCGTGCAAAACTTACCTGACTGTTGAAATGGACGGTCCCTTTTTCTACGGGAAAATGCACCATATTGCACCCGACGCAGAGCACTGCATCCGTGGTTTGCTGCGGAGTGTAGACAAAATATTTGCACGTCTAAGGAAAGCGTGTTCCGTCGTACGGTTTTTGTCGCTTAGATATTCATTATCGTGCACGCTGTTTGCTTGAGCGCGAAGAAGAGCAGCTGGGTCGGTTTTGATGGAATTTTATTTTTGCCCACACTCGTTCCAACGGTGGAGACACTTTTACAAGCACGACTCTGCGTTTTTTTTTTTTGCAACAATTTTCCATCATTTCTCGTCCGAAGCGAATGCACGTCACGTAGCAAGTTTTCCGTGAAGCGATGAAAATTGTCAACCATTAAGCTGCGTTTCACCAGCCAGTATGATGTTTGAAGCGAGAGAAAAATGCTAAGGGAGTGGTAGCAGGATGTTGGAAATAAATCCTGCTGGGATATTGGAACATTAAATCTAATTTCACCATGGTGTAGTAATGGAAGAATTGTGGAGGTGTATCTTTGCTGTGGAATACATGTTTCAATTGAATTACGTAAAAACCCTTTGAGGTATAGTAGGGAATTAACTTGGATAACAGATCGTAAGCGTGGTTTATACTTTCCTTCTTGTGATTTCAATGAATTGACATTTAATGTGCGAAGTAGAACATCCGTAACTTCACTTTTTTCTTGGGCCTAGTATCTTTCAAACTCTTAAATACATTACAGGGGTTTTATGGATGTTTTTAGCGTTTCGAAAACCCAGGTTTATATCTGTTCTATTTTTAATTTTTATAAATCAGTTTCTAATTCATCATATTACAGGAAGTCCTCGATCACCACGACAATAAATCATTCTATATCCAAGATGTCAAATACTAGACCTCTACGTTGGATTATTAATGTTAAGCTCTTCAACTGATGGACCAGAATCTCCAAGATATTCGGAATATGTGGAGGTACTTTAGAAACTATTATCCGATTTTCTTCCAAAGAGATCACATGATCTGCTACACACTGTATTACTGAAAACCCCTGCAAAATACTCCTCGATCGTTTCCCAAGACGATCATTTCTCCTTTGGATGTGGTTCAAACCATAAAATGCATCCATAAACCATTTCATAGGTCTCTGTACTGCCATACAGAATATTACAGCTTCCCATTGGTTTCCATCTGTAAAGCAAAACCGCCCAACAACCGTAAGGTGTTTTCTTCGGTCATATTATTCAGAATCGCGGCTGTCCTCTTAATCGTATTGTAGAGTAACCACCGTGCCGAAAGCACCACAACGGCTACCAGAAAACCTCATAACTTTCCTCGCAAGACATCGGCTTTCCATTCTGCACCGCCTCCGGGCGGATAGTTTTGCATTGTAATGATTGCTTTTCCGACCATTCCATTAGTGACGCAGCGTACGATAAAAACCGTTTGCGGTGAGAACGTACTACGTCTTAATAGATGCACCAGAGGCACCTTCCGGGCATTAGAACGGGCAATTACTGTTCGTATGAGGCGCGTAGGCAAACGCCATCGGGAATGGCGGATTTATGAATGCACAATTGCCCCGTACCACGTGCACATATGCTTGGCGATGGCCCACGAAAATGGTTCACATTTCCTGGTTTTCTTCCTCCGGTCGCTGGTGGTGTTTGGAGGCGATGTAAGTACTTTTTAATAATCGGCACCATTGTCGGGTATCCCTGTGGGGGCGTTTTGGTAAATCATTGCTTTCTCGAAGCTTTGAGCTGATTTTTTTTTTTGTGTCGAAACGCAACACAATCGATACGTAGGAAGGCCTTTTTCCGAATCGTTAGGGCGTAGGTTTTGCCGTGGGAATGCTAAAAGGTAGTATCTGGAACGGGAGTAGGTTGATTAGCAATAAGGTGACCTACTTTTCTGGACGTGTTAAGGGCCTGAAATGGCACCACAGAAGCAAGTATCGATCACAAATGGAGCCTAATTTCAATTATTGAGGTCCTAATATCTGGAATCGAATTTCCTCCTACGGGTGAGGCCGATTGTTGAATTATTCATCGTTGTTGAAAAGTGATTCTTGATTATTTAATTAGCAAGGGCGTAACGTATCCACATAAAAATCACATTTAAGTATCCTTGTGTCTTTTTTCTTGCAAAGAAATCGATATGAATTTCGTAGAAAAAAAAAACAAGATCAAAGACGTTAACTCGGCACAAGCTCGTAAAGGGAAAAAACATATGAGAAAAAGCGTGCGCTAGCGTTTAGATAAAAAAGGGCATAAATCAAGGCATTTTATTTCCAAATACAATTGATCCCCATTAGGGTGCCCGTGTCTTCAGCCCGCAGATCAGCGTATCGAATTTTGTTTGATAACCTGAAACTATCGGGCAGGAAGTTAATAAAACCAACATGTTATTATGGGCCTGGAATGTGCATTTCACTTTTCCTTCTCCTTCTTATAGGCGTGTGTGTGTCTCGTTTAGCTGATTAGAGGTGTCCAGAAGCGTACCGAATAGGTGAAGGCTTTCTCGTAAATTAACCCCACAAGTGAACTGTGAAGGCTTTTAACATCCCGGCATGGATCAGATATCGGAGGTGAACCCGGGCAGCGCGTCACTCCTGGTTGAGGGTGGCTTTCGTCTCATGGTCGGTGGTCTTTAAGAAGCAATCAGTTTATCGTGGATTGGAACTGTTGGTGGTTTCCAATACCGGGAGTCATAACCCCACCCCCGTTGAGCGCTTTGACCTGGAAGTCCACATTGAGGAGACGGATGAGATAGCAGTACGCAGTGACAGCATGGGCGAAGTTCCATCCCGGGATGATGGTCTATTGGGTATTGGGCCCTCGATCTGAAAGTAGGTCTCCACACGCACAGAACGGAGCTGTTTGTAGCGTCGTACCGGAATCGGGCTATGCCCTTTTGCGTTGGACAGACTGATGCTTAAGCCGGGTCATGTGTACGTCTGTCGCCTGTCTGGGTGTCGGTGTCCCTCAAGCAACAGCTGTCAGGCAGCTGTAACTTCCAACTTCACGTCCGGTCAACGAGATCTCTGCTGACCATGACCGATCCACCGCCGATCAGCTTCGAAATTCCAACGGCTTGTGTCTAGATGGCCAGACGCAGGATGTAATAACCATTGGTCCTGAACATATTGGTTTTGTACAAGAAAAAACGATTTGTGGGACACTCATTCAGTAGCATGAATCACATTAATTATCACCCGGCTTGTGTTGGAACATTGGAACGAATCGAAACAAATTGGAATCGTGAAGAAGAACCGATCGCTGCTCCAGAAGAACGACAGAGTGTGCATTCCAACTGCACGCGTTGTTTTCTCCTTCCTATTTTCACTGCTCTCGTCAACATCCGATTCCGATGTTGTTGAGTTGTTCCGGACCTCCGGCCCTGAAGGGTTGGTAGCACAAACCCGTCCGCAAATCGATTGCGATGAAGATTTATGATATTTTAAATGGATACACAAGCGCTTTATGATAAATTTACCGCCAGTACACGAACGGGGAGGACAAGCGGGATGACTTCAAGGACACGCGGTTTCGATTTTCCAATTCCAATGTTCTGTGGCGCCGAACTCAAGTGGTGGCAAGAAAATCAGCCGTTGATCACTAGCCAATGTCAAAACGTTGGTCGCGTGCCAAACTATGTAGTGAGTTGGGGATCTGCAGAGGACAAGAAGAATAACGGAGAAAAATGTATATTAAAAACAACCGAGCCGTGCTGCGTGGATCAATTGTCGAATGGAGTGAAAAATGGTGCAGCAATTATTTTTTTTTGTGCAAAAATCTGTTTGCAGCTTGCACGCATATGCAGTCTTGGCGCAGTTTAACGAATGTTACACGCCACTTGAGGATGTTCAAGACGTTCCGAAAAACGCGTATGACGCGTCCCGGCAAACAAGGTTGTTGAGGATGGGTAGAACTAGAGTGGAGAAGGATGAGCAATTGGCATTTTCTCTAGCATATGCGTTTTTATTTTTCCGTTTTGGCTTCATTTAGTCACCACTCGCGTCGAGAGTACGAGGCGGTACGCGAGAAATTCGAGATTGAGGCCAAATGAAAATTCCTTCGCAACTTAGCAATCAACCACCCGCTGCCTCTGTGGTTGCATGGCTATAGCTTCTGCCAGACTTGGCAATGGCAACGAGATGCACGTTTGAAAGTGAAATGGATTTCGTGATTCTCGTGCATTGGATCGGTTTGGTTTCATTTCATTCCGAAGACACTCTGACAGGATGATGGTTTTTTTGTGTTTGTGTCTGGCCACGGTAACCAAAGAGAAAGGCTCCAACAGGGGGCGAATAGAAGGCTCGCGTGACGTGGATATCTGAGATGAAAGTGCAGCCGGAGTTATGAGCAGAACGCAAAGGTCACGATTGGGAGGCATTCAATTTCTGGAAGAGCGCAAGCCACGGACAACCCAACACACTCTTCAATGCATTCAGCATTTTTAATTCTATTTCTGATCGGAATGTCAATTCGCTGCGTGGGAGAAGCTGACCCGCCGTCATACCGGTTGAGGATACGCGGAATTTTGATCCCAACGCTTCATCCGGTGGCGAAACTCATAACGTAAATCTCTCATGTACACGCGCGCTAGAAAGTGTGTTTCATCCACTGTACGTAGCTAATTAAATCAATTATCAACAGCTAATTATATACGTGCAGCACAGATGCAACAGTGTGTGTCACGTGCGTTTCCTCCCGAGAGCTGCGCTCAAGCGTAACGTAAAATCTGTTCGACGGTTTCTTGCCCGGTGACAAATGGTCGGTGCATTCGTCTGTCATTAATCAGATCACATGCCGTGTGAGTGTTGCCATCGCGATGAATAGCTTGTTATGTAGTGTGCTTTTGCACACACGGTATCTCTTCAGGGTGGAACACGTCAGCTACAGAGGGGGTTAAGAAGTGCAGACGATCTGCCTAGGCAATCACTTTTGATGAAATGCAACCAGCACAAACGGTACAGCATTTCCGTTTGGAGTGTGTTCAAGAAGTTGGTGGCAAACTTCGTAAAGAGGCAGAAAACTTTGTGAATGATAGTGAGACGGCTGGATCACTTTCACCGTGACAACCATTTTGATGTGGCGAGTAAAATGTTCTCGGAAGAAGAGGCATTCACCAAAAAAAGAACGATGGCTGTGAGATACGTTGGAAGAAGTCTTCTTTAATGTCCGACATACAGTGAGTTCACCATAGACATCTTACGTTCCTTATCCCCAGCTCCTCAGTATCCAAAGTTTGCGGGTTCTTTGAGGCAGAAAGCAACAATTGCTTGTCTGTAAATACTGTACACGTACTCACGCTTGCCTATACGCCCTTTCCAACAACCTATTCCTCCCCAAACATGTCGATGAACCGTTCGGAGAGCGTCAGTCGTCGGTTGTCCATAGAATGAGACTCCATTTAAAGTCGAAGAGCTGTGGACATACAGGCGGGGCATTTCATCTTGCAAAAAACCACAAATCTCAGGTCTCGCTGTCGTCTCCAGTCTGATGAGAGAACTGGTGCGTCTAGCCAGTCCCGTTTGTTGACGACGACGAGTGTTGGAGACGAGTTTGTAATTATTGTACGACTTCTTGCTATGCTCGGCTAGAAGTCTAACCGCAACATGTGGAGTGTTATTCTTCGGGAGTCTCCAAGGAAGGTGAGCAAGAAATTCTGACATTTGTTACGACCTGCCTCGAAAAGAGGCTTACAGTAAGAATTGCTAGGAAAGATGACGAGACAATTTCGGCTCATTCTAGAACACTGGATGTAGGATTTGTTTGCCTGGTTGGGGAGCGAAAAAGGCAATGAAGATACACCCGTCCGAAAGCTGGCTTTGAGGGACATCGGAAAGGGGGACAACAAATGAGTCGAATAATTATCACCATCACGGCAGGCGTTGCGGGCACTTTGTTCCGGCGGGATAAAAGCTACACCCGGCAAAGAACCCAACTGCCAGACAGAAGTGTCATTGCGGTTGTCTGATGTCAGCCGTACGTGACTTTTTAGTGTTTATATTTTCATTTCTACTGCACCGCGCATTAACAGAGGCTAGAAGGAAGTGTCCTGATGTGCTGCTCTGCATCCTGGAATAAGAAATGAATGAGAACAAAAAATCAACCCAGCTTGCAAAGAACCTTCACTGACGCAGGGTTTAGTCGGAAGGTGAAGACTCGTGCAAACAGTTGCAGAAAAATATGCAACATTTGCTTTATTCGACAGTGGTGGCTTCAGTCCCCCGTGTCGGTTAAGAGCGAAGCGGTGGCAATGATAATGTGAAGGTCTTTCAGTTGCATTAAGCCTACCGTAGAGGGTTTTGCCAGTGGACGTAGATCCTGACTCGTCTTCCCCTCACAGCACATTGCCTTTCAGTAAAATCTTGTTCAAATACTTGAGCAAAATAAATGAATAACTTCCTGCTCCTCTCACGGCAGCACAGAAAAGGGAATCCGATGCTGGTATGGTAGTAGTTTTGTGGGTTTGTTTACTGCTGACATACGCATTCCATTTCTGCACATACCGTGTTGCGTTGCTATTTGCTCAAGGATAAGGATTTCTGCCGACATCTGTCGGGTTGCGTCTACGATGGTGTCTTAGGGGAGGGCAAATTTTGCAATAATGCACGTATCCGCCGCAGCTTGTTTGGGTGGAACCAAGCAGCAGAGGAAGGTTTAGCTTTCATATGATAATACGGTCGCATAAAGGGGTCTTTAGGATACATTTAGTGAATTAGGTTTTTAATTATTTACATCAAATTGCTCGAAAATGGGCGGAAGGTGAAACGGGGTCTGTCTTTTACACAGGCAATTAGCCCTGATTGAAACGTAGTTTTTAAAACCATCTGTTCATGTGTCATCCCGTCAACGCGGGATGGTCTATCAGGAGCACCCATGCTTGAGGATGCTCGGAACACTTGTAATTCGTGGTCAACAGTTGGCAAACAAAAAGGGTCAATTGCAGGTAATGTACCCTGAAATCCGATCCGTACACAGTAAGAATCTCATTTTACTTGTTCAATCAAGTCATCTCCAATATCGCTGAGGGTTTCCCTCAAACGAAGACAAGATTACATGTTTCACAAAACGGCCAATTTGGGTTTGGTTTTGTGGTGCTGTTGGCATTTTAACCGGCCAAAATCACTGTCTTGTTCAAGAAACATGATCACGTGCCGACCATACCATTGGATACTATCATTCCTAAGAAAATGGAAGTCCTTGTAGGTTCAGGAATCAACCTGGAAATTGATTCGTTTCCTGCAGTCATGCAACCGTAAACCGTCTTCGGACTTCGTGATGTTGAATCTCTTTTTCCCCGAGCGAACATAAATCCGCTTCTCAATTTACCTTGACTAAACCAAATGCGTGTTCTTATCGTGTTCTTTTTCTCTTTCTTGTTCCGTTTCAGGTAAGCGGCTAGGTTTGACATTTGCGCTCGGTGACTCGCTCGCGGTGGAGGATCATCATAATGAAGGCTGCTCGGTTCCGTGATCTCCGACCGTGTGTCATAATCATTAACTGGTCGTGGCTAATCTTCTTCATCGTAACATTACTCGCAGCTTGCGTACGGCTGTGGGTTATCCACGGACCATCAATTTTTAGCACAAACTGCTCAAGGACTTCACGAAGGAAAGGGGAGATCATTTTATGAGTGAAAGTTTGTGATGCGGAAAAAATGGTACAAGAAATGTGTGCAATCCGAGAAAGAAGATAATGACGCTTGCAACCATCTCATGCAAAAAAATGGTGCCAATAAGTATTGTTACTCCCTCTGTTGATTCTTTTGATTCTGAGTTGAGGTTATGCATTTTTTGCGTTCCTTTGCAACAGAAGAAATGTCCCTGCGGGTGGGTTTAACCCGCATCCGGAATTGAGTCCGTTCGTGAGTCGATCGTGAAAAAGGAGGTCAATGCCAAATGGGAATGACTCAAAGGAAGAAAGTGACTGCCGCTAAGATGGTTCCGGAACTCCGGAGGATTTTTTATTTCTTACAGGTTTTACTGTTCATCGAAGACTAAAGAAATGATCAATATGGAAAAAGTACTAACCATGCAGAAGAAAAGATTGCAGCTTTGATCGCTCTTACGTCATCTCATTGGGACAAATAAGCGATCTTCAGATTTGACATTTTAATGACAGATGATTCCACGGAACCAGACACCCGTGTCCTAATGGTGATGTTTGGCTTGGAATGTGCCAGCTGTGTTTAATGTTCACAGAAATTGATGTCCACGATACAACGCTTCAGCTGGATTCCTTCCGAATGCCATGATGTGTTGGATTGAATTTGACAGATTCGTGGCGCATTCCTTCGTCCAACAACGTCTCCACCGACCGACACTGCTGATGGTCGAGACGAAACTGAGAGGGACTAATTAATCAACACCCTTTAGGACTGCTGCAGGCGAACGGTAGTATGCTATGGAACTGCCGGTACATCTTCTTTTGGGGAACTATTTTTAGAGGTTATGAATGTTAATGACCCTTTCGGGTCGACGAGTGGCGTACGGGTTCACAACCCAGGTAACTGATACTGGATACTTTTTACTATTAGGGAGTGGGAAAAAAGCGATATAGTTTTACGCTCCCGAAGAAGCCACTCTTGTTCTGGAGTGAGGTTAATTCTGGCTCCAACTTCCAAAGACCCCTCTTTTTTCTGTAACGTGAGATGCATATTAAAGCGGATGCGGTCGGATTCGGGTGCGCTGGTGTGGTTTGAGATGGAGAAAAGGTTTAGAAAAGGTGAGGAATGTTTTGAGTAGAACATTTTATTGACACCTTTTTACTCAGCTCACTTTCGGTCTGATGATGGTTCCGCACAGATGATGATGTTGCGTTTGGAGGTTAGTAAATAAGTTATTTATACACCGGTGTTTGGTATAGTCGAGCACTAAAATTATGTTTGAAATGTGTCACAATATTGTGTGCGGTGGAGGCGTGAACATTAAAACTACCAGCACAAACTTTTGCTTAAGGTTTATGGCCACCACGAAACGCGGGTTCTCGGTTACGTTAAATTAAATTTCAAATGATCCCGCACACATTCCACCGCATCTGAGTGTCCCAAAAATTTATCAAACAAACCAACGAGTTGTTAGCAAGTGTCGTTTCGTGCGTGTCTCTGTCCCCGGTTTTAACACATTTGGAATGGCGAGTGGATCGGATCGATATTTGGGCGATAATGTTAGGCTTAAGAAACAGGAACAACACGACTCTCAAGTGCAGTTCGACTGTTTTGCCGCTTTGGGTCGTAAAAAAAGAAATTTTAATACTCCTTTTCAATTACACTTCAAGTGTGCAGTGCTGTTGAGATGCGTTTCCTTCTCGGGTGTCGTAAAACGAATGGATCCATTGAGCTAAGCCAGCCAGAACCAGCTACGCCAGAGCCTGTGTTTGTGAGAGCATTTCTTTCCTCTGCTGTTCTACTGCTTACAATGTAGATAATTGTTGCTTTCAATTTTAGAACTGCTGAAAGAACTGTCGTAAAGCGTTATTTTAACACCGACAGTCTTTGGGTTTACAAGTGAAATATGAAAAATAAACAAGACAAATATTTTATTTAATACTAAACGTTCTGAAGAGGATGTTATAAGTTTGGGTTTTATTTATGGGAACCTTAGCAGCATTGAAAAATCAACACATTGCGAGTCACAATTTGTTGTGATGAACTCTCTGGTAGCGCTATAAATAAACCATAAAACAAGGATTCCGAAGTGTACATGTAAATAAAGTTTAATTGCATCACGAATGCAACGCACTCGAACGGATATCTTCCAAGAAT
>KB664277.1:4204532-4317305 GCA_000349025.1 Anopheles minimus
TTGGAACGTGTGTGATGATAGATTGTATGAGTAGACGAAGAAAAAGTTGTCCCACTAGTTGGTTGGTTCAGCTCAGGATTCTAATTAGTCAAATTCTGTGTGTTTTTTAGGGTTATTTTACCCCAATTAGTCGCTGCATTGCGTAGGGGGCCTGTTACCCGAAAGTTTGTCATTAAGATTTACGATAATATGCATCATTTTTGTCGACCTCGTCTCATTCCACGGTGCAGTGTGTTTGACTGCAAATTCACATCCGTTCTGGCTCCCGCGAGAAGTAACATTGTGACAGGAAATGCTTCATATGCAACCTTCATAGGTGGAGTGATTGAAACTGCTGGAAGCAGTCTGTGTTCTGTGTGGTTCCAAAACACCGGAATTAAGCCTCTTGAGAATCATCTGGCCGGGATGGGCAGAAGGGCTGTGTCGAATTGTTTATGTAGAGCTCCCTATTCTACACCTCTTCAAGTATCGCTTGGGTGGCAAAAGACCTGGAACATTGGCTGGGACTGTCGTCGTCGAGCCGCGATTGTTTATGTTTGCATGTTGATGTTGTTTTCCACTTTCACTTTCAAGGGTGAAGAAGAATACGAAACACAACAGGGGGGACAACTCGGCTGACTTTTCCCTTCTGTCGCTCTACGATCTGTATGGTCTCTGGGCACATATCGATTTATTTTCGTTGGAAGATGCTGCTGCGTCACCATGCAGCACAGAGCAGTCATTAATAAATAATGTGAAATTATAAAATGTACAAATAAACATCGTTTCCATGTGGTACTGATAGTGGAAATGCTCGTTTCGGAGCGAAGAAAATGGGGAGCTTCATAAAAACGGTTAAAAACAGACTTTCAAACCAATAAACGAAAGAGAGTTGTGATTTTACAGTGTATGTCATGCTAATTTTTATATTATCGTAGTTTAGTTTTTTTTTAAATATTTTTAGAGTTTTTTGACCAACTGGTTTGGCAAACACTGTAAATCTCTTACCCCAAGACACTGTTCAGCCATTACTTGGCGGCTTTCGTAGATAAATGGCGAGAAAAATGTGCTTTTGCAGTACAGAACACTGCAGCGTAGCTTCCTGCCCAGTAACCAACAGTCACACATCTCCACAGTTAGTAGCCCGTAGTAGATCCATTCTTTTCTCGGCCTACTTCATAACCCTGCCAGCGGTCAGGGTAGCCGGGACGGAGTGGTGTTTCGGTGTGAGCCAACCACAACCGTCGTGATCGTCGGCGTTTGCTTCGTTTTCCCGCCACAAAAATAATGAACTTAATTAAAAGTCGACGAGATTGTAAATTGCGCCACCATTTTGCGTGACACCCACACGCGCGACCCCAGCTCGCACACAAGCCGTCGAGTGCCTATAGACAACCCGTTCGTTTCGTCCCCATCCTTGCTCCCATTTGTGGGGGAAGGGTTTGAGTAGGGTAGTTTTTTGCTGTTTATCTCACCACCGTAAGGTAAAGAACAACTGTGTACCATCGAAAGATTAGTTTAATTTAAAGTTTCTGATAGAGACGGAGAGAACCCGTTCCATGTTTTTTTTGCGACAGAAAACTGGGAAACGTTCACAATTAAGAAAAGCAGGGAACGCGTGAAGCGAGATGAAGTGGTATCAGGGAAAGAATTAATGGCTAGATTATAAATTAAACACCGTTCTTTCCACGGCGCTGGTTTGTGGCTTTCGGCTTCCGGGCATCATCCACCACCGGTACGAGGCGGATTGCATTAATCTGACCTTGGCGTTTCGTAAGATTGGAAGCGAGGAAGAAAAATATGGCTGCTATCCTTTCGCCTCCCCCACCCCACCATTGGCACATGCTGGGAATAGTATTGAACTATTTCAATTCCAGCATATCGCATCGTTATGTTTCCCGACACCCCATTAGTGTCCGATGGAATGTATGGACTTTGCCATTGGCCTTCTGCTAGCCCTCGTGCTTTGATGTAGCGCCAGCGTAAGGGTCAATGTTGGGGTTTGTTTAGTACCCTTTGCCTAGACACGCAAGCCGGGCAGCATGAAATTTGTGATACACGTTCACAAATTTAGGAGGTCAGTTTTATGTAGCGCACAGACCATGTTTACATTGGGCATTTATTTAGTGGCACGAAGTTGTTGTTATACACCCCAGGAAAGCAGTACTGCGGTATTTTATCCAGTGAGTGAGTTTATGATAATGAAGTAAATCACATCTTGTTATTTTCTCATGTAGAATCTCTTGTTTCAGGGGCATTTTTCGGGTTTTAACCTGATGCCCCTTTAAATGCTACTAGAAGCTTGTCATAAATAATGACAGCTTGTTGCTCGCTTGGAAGATTTGTTTATTTATTTATCTTGTGTTTTGGGTAGGATTATAAAATGTAGATGGCTGGAATGGATAAAAATGGGGACGGAACATAGGAAAAAAATGAACACATTTTCCTCGGATGCAATTTCATATGCTGTTTGTTGAGTGTCTTAATGCGCGTTCCTTCTCTTAAGCCTTATCGAGTCGATTGTCACATCGTCAATCGGAGATTTCTCCAGTTACAGTCATTTGAAGAGAGGTTTTGTTTCGTTTTTTTAAAGAAGCGGAAAAAATAGCTAAATGCCGGCGACAGGAAGGAAATGAAAATGAAGCGGAAATTCTATTATTTCAGCTACGGCGTAGGAAAAACAATACTTGAAACGCCAGGATGCATTCCGTATCGAGGAATGGGTGGACTTCGCGAGATGCCTTGGGATATTGCGGCCGTTGAGGAGGTTGTTTTTAGTGGTGGTGTTGGTGGGGAAGGAAAAATATGTCATTATCTTTGGTTCCGTCTGCTCCACCGAGTAACCTTCAGCAGCGGGAATGAAAACCAAGACCACACGCGTTATTTTTCCAGCAGCTTTCTTTGTTGTTTTTCTTTCCTCTGGCACTGGGGGGATATTGTCTATCGATTGCCATCGCGTCTGGCAGTGAGAACAAAAGCTAAAATACCTTCCAGACAAATCTCAATGAAAAGGAAGCGCGTCCTACCCGTACCGGAAAGTGCACCGTTATGGGGAAGGAAAATTTAAGCAAAGGAAGCATCCGAGCGGTGGCCAAGGACTTTTCGAAATTAAATCCTTCCATCCAGCTCAGCTTGAGAAGAGCACTCGAGAGCAAGAATTTTCATCCTTGAAATGTGGTGGTACGACGGCAGATTAAATATATTCTCCCTGCTTTTCATCTCACACTTGGGATGATTTATTAAAAATCATGCAACAGGATGGATATACAGCACGAGGACAAGCGGCATCAAACCACTGTTGAGCAAACTTTAAAGTATCCTTTAAATCTTTTGGATAATATTTCCGTGCACCAGAAAAGTAGGCCAATAAGATCCTTTTTGTTCCCCCTTTTTTTAAGCAATCGTTTCATTTCTAACTTTTTAACAGACGTACCGATGGGAAATGGGTTCTCCTTTTTTCTTGTGGAAAATAAATGCCGAACTACTGATAAGGTTAATATGTATGTGTGACATTCCAGCAGTCAAACAGTAAGAAAAGGTACACACGAAAGTTTTTCGGCAAACATTTATTGGGTCCCCGTTTCCGGGATGCCAAAACGGATGCCGGGGCCAATCAACGATAGAATATCGTTCGCAAACAGAGCAAAGCGCATTCCGAGTAAGATAAACTAGTTTTCCTGGGCTTTGTGAGAAGTTTTTCCTTGAGGTTAGCCTCCTTTTCACCTCAACCACTTTTGGGGACAATACTCTAACGATAGTATAGCATTCGTTTTGGGTTTTTAGTTATGGGGCGGAAAAAGAAGGGCCACCGTCTCTGGTTGGGATAGGGCGGAAGAAAAATAAAGTTTTATTGGTCTTCCATCGTTTCGAACAGCAACAGTAGTAAAGCTTCGAGAAAAGTAATGTACTTTTTGCCTCCTCGCTTATTATCGTTCATTGTTGTGATGCTTTTTTCCGTGCTAAGAAAAAGATAATAAAAATGATACGTACAAAGTTGCGTTACGATCTGGTCAGAGGTTTCTGTTGCTTTGGAGAGGCATAAGAAATGAAAACAGTTTTCTCGCTCACCAAAACTTCCGGTTGAAGATCTGTCGTCTGAAGTTGGCGGTTGAAGCAAGAACATAAATTGTTCTTGACCGTCTCTGATTTCGTAACACTGGCGGTCACACTGTGAAGAAACAACATTGTGTCAAATAGAGGTTTTCTTTAATCTTGTTTATCTTGTTTATTAATGTGATCTGTTATTTAATGATAGACTAAACTTATTCATATCAGTTAGTTGGGTAGCCGAGTATTCACTGCGGGAGAACGGTTCAGATGGGACTCAAACCTCAGTCCTGCCGTTTAATACCGGAGCCGCTATCTCCTCTGCCACCAAACCGTTCCTTATATACATTGTTGAGCCAGATATTTAAATTACATTCGCAGTGTTTTGGGAAAAGATCACCATCTGAAATCATTCAGCAATAGCCACAAAACCCTTGTTCCGACTTCGAGAAATGTGTAGACTTAATTTCCCTTTCTCTTGTATGCCCACCAGTTGAGCGAAGGGTAAAGGAAATCAAACTAAAAGGTAAATGTGTTTCCCGTCTATCTATCGACTACCGGTGGAAATTCTTCCCCCTCAATGGAGCTCCGAACGAGAAACCAACCATGGGGAAAAGACCACCGTCACGATTAGTTAGTATTTAAAATCTCAAAGAAGGAGATGGCCCTGATAGTTTGTGTGTTTTTTCCGACTTGTTAACTCGGTCAAACCTCTCGCAGCGTTCACAAGGCATCCTCCTCTTCTGGGTCAGTATGAACGAGGGATCTTTAGCGGTGGGTATTTGTAGAAACCATTCCCCCTCGCTTCACTAATTGGGTCATAGATCAAGGGGCTCTAGATGTTCGTGATTGTTGCGCGAGGCGACGATTTGCTGAGGACGATTCCGAACGGCAGCGTACGGTCGAACACCGGAACGATATGTGACCGACCTACGGTGGTAGATATTTGGTTCGGAATAAATCAAGCGTTGTGTTTTGAAGATCATCTTTGATCGTGTTTTCTTACGACATTTCTTCTGTTGTGAAAGGTGGATAGCAAAGCGGCCAAGATACGCGTTGCTGGCCAAGCCACAACACGTGAGAATGCTGTTGTTTAATTTAATCAAATGAAATAAATGTTGTGAAAAAGTGATTTGATTTATCGAGTCAACAACCCGTTTTGCAAATTCATATTTTTATCCCAGACGCATCTGGCTAAGACTTGCTCAAACTCAGATTCTGGCAACCATTTGACGGGTTGTTTTCAACAGGTCCTGCTAATACGTTTGATCACTCTCGGATCGTCACGAGAAGGAAAATTTATCACAAACATACACGCACAAATACAAATTCCTGGCTAAAATGTTGCGCCTCTTTAATGTATACCCATTCCGCCTTTTCCACGCTGCATGAATTCGTTTCACTCAACAGGACGCGTAGAGTGTGCCAATCTTAGAAAACCTGCTCCATCAACAGATGAACTCCGGAATGTGTTGCCCTCTCTAAATCAAACGAAACAGTAAATTAATTCAATTACAAATCTACCCCGTTTAGAGTGGAAAGCTCTTTCGTCCCACGTTGTAATGTGTGCTGTATTCAAGGTCTAACGTGTAAAAAAACCAAAGATTCACCCTGTCCGGATCCCATCACAAAAGCGGTTCTAATTTTGGAGCAATTTAATGGAACTGAAGTTTTTTTTCCTACGGAATTTTCCAACCCCGTTCGAGAAGAGCCAATCCGGAAGAGAATAATTTGTTTGTATTGTCATTGGTCCCTGGATGGTCCGAAAGCTATTAGATGTTGGGTTAACTTTATGTCGCAAAAGATACGAACCGTTTCCCATTCGAACCTTACATGAACCCAGTTTTTTGTTGCATTGGTTATATTGTGTTCTTTTTGCGCTGCAGAATGATTTTCTCCACTTGAAAACTTGATTGTGGAAAACACGGTCCACTACGAGTCCCGGTACTTTTGTTCTACGGTCCCGAAGGAAACATGTCGTTTTCCGTATCTTCTCCATGGAAATGTGTTTCGCCCTTATGGTTCCATACGTGTGTCCGCTCACGAGACTGAAGTGAGAAGTTTAGTCCACCCGAGACATGGCCGAGATGGGATGGAATTTGTACCTTATTTCCGGTGCTTTGAAAGCTTTGTTCTCTTCCTTGCCATCGTGTCCTTGTTGGTCCAACGAAGGGCAACATATTTTCTCGCAACTGTAATGAATTTAATTTGGGTCCCTTCCTGGTTTTGGCCCGCCTCGAACAACTTGTTCTTGTGTTCTGTCCGTGTCCGTGCTGCCAGGATACGGTTTCTGAGGTTTTTGGCAGAAGAGTAGCTCTACTTTCCTAACCATCATTAGGTTTGGAGACTTTGGTTGCCCGTTGGAGGACCTGGGCAGAATTTATGAAATTCAATTTACTGACACCAGGGCGCAATGAGTGGGCGGGCGGACGGAACTCGTAGTTCTGGTGCATGAGAACCGTAGTAACGGCATGAACTTTCCCCCGGCCAACAGTTGGGCAGCGTGCGAGTGTCGGGGCTTTGGATGATTTACTACGGTGCCGGAACTATCGTTACAAATCCCAGCAGGAGTAGCTTTCGTGCCGGGTGGTCATTTTCCGGAGGCCGGAAATCGGCAAAAAATTAATGACCGTCTCGTTGTGAAAAATGTATTTCCGAAGTCTATCTGCTGGGGTGAATTTCGTATGGGAAGAAATCGATACCGTTTCCCGGCCGGTCAGGTTGGAGTCGGTTTGTCTCTTTAATGGACTGGATTATGTGCCATAATGGGTCAATTTAATAAAACCTGGCTATAGCCATTTTCAAGATTCAAAATTTTTCGTTTCATGACAATTTTACACAAGAAATTGAAAAGTGTGGGGAAAGATATTGAAGCATGTGTATGATTAAGCGTAGTATTTCATCACTTACTGTCAAAGTTTGGAGCAAAATTACCATGAAGTTCATTTTTTACCGTCCATCCAAAGCAATTCGTTCCAACGCTTTCAACAGTACCATGATCATCAATTACACGGACGGGACAGGCAGGTTAATTTACAGAAAAAGAGATTAAGCAACTCCTTCGCTTGACGTTCGTTCGGGGGCTGTACGTGGATCCAACCTCTGGTTCTGTAGGCGTATTTGAGGACCATTTTTATACACCGCACCTTGACCGGCATTGAATTGCGTACTATTTTGGTCATCTCATGAACGCCCATAAAAAAAAGAACAGCTCGGTGCTTCAATCTCTTTATGGTGGTCTCGTACACGGTCCCCGAACGTCGCCAGCATTATTATGTGAACGATTTTATTTACCCATTTTAACCGCAACGCTATCAAACTGTCTTCCATCGTGCGCAACTGGCCGCCGGATCAGTTTTGTCACGCTTAAACGGAATGTAACGTTGCGCGAAACGCTTTTGCGAAATTCCCACCGCGAAAGATAAACAACTGCTTCGGAACGGTTGGAAAAACTCGCACCATTAAATTGGACTTTTGGAGAGTTTGTTGGTTGCTGTTTTAACGGAGTAACACTCGATCGTTAAAAATGTTACGATCATTGGGAAGATTTTCCCGTGCCTTTGTCCGTTCAGCCGTGATATAAATGCTCACCACCGGTGGAAAACCCCCGGAATCGGAAACGTATACCTTCTGACAGCTACATTCCAGACCATCCTTTTGTGATTTTCCGCTCACCCCACCGGTAATGATGGTTCCGGTGCCACAAATTCTTCCCTCACTTTTCGACGATCGGATACGATGTGAGATTGATGTACAGTTTTTATGTCACTTTGCAAGAAGAGCGGTGGTCGCTTTTTTCTCCCTCCCGGTTCTTACGGTTTTGCCGTCAAAAGGAAAGGGTTTCCCCCGTGCAACAACCGATCGTGCCTTTCGAATTTCCTCACCACCTTAATTAACTCACTGAGCGGAAATGTAGAATTTACGATTCTTCACGGAAATTGCGACGATCGCATCGAAGAATCATGATCTTTCGATGTGTACCTTTTTCGAGCGAGGAAACATCTGTGATGCCTAGCGTAAGACGCCCGTACGAGACCAAACATTGATTTTTTCACATTAAAAATGTTCCAACGATGGTAACGTCGGCATCATCGTGATTGCGATCCGGTAGCTATCGTTCGTAGGTCAGACGGGGCTGTAATGGAGTTTGATATTAGGAAGCTCCGTTTCAGATATGCCGGGTGGTGAAAGTAAGACCAAACGATTTGAAAATCTAAGATCACCCAAGAAAGAGATGTTGTGCGGTGATGTGATCTTTTCTCGTGCGCGTTGGGAATGGAAGCTGTGGAAATGGAAAAACATTATCAGACATCAGCTTCTTTTCCGTCTGGTAGCTGGTTTCACCCAAAAGAAAAACACTCTTGCCGGTTGGTGAAAGAGGATGATTACAAAGCGTTTCTCACCTTTGCTCTGACGCCTGTGACACAGTTTGTGCACAGTGGCGCTTTTCTTGCATGCGGATCGCTCCGCGCAAAAATACTCCACGGTCTGTACATGTAACAATAATGCTTGTCTAATGGTGGTCTGTTGTTGAACAGACCGGGATAGAGATCGTTTGCGCGGCTGGGTAATGACCAGCAGACAAAGTGCTTTCTCTCGATTAACACCATTTTTGTGGTTTTTTTACCGCAGCAGAGAGTGAAGAGTTGTAGTAAAGTAACTGCTAAAACAAGGAGAGACAATAAACCTGATGAAATACAGTGAGATACATCGCGATCTGAAATAGTTTGAAGCAAACAAAGCATAATGATGTGATTTACAGGACTCAGTAAGAAATAGTCTCCATTTATTGAATATTCTCAAAGTTCCAGCTCTACCACCTTCTCTTCGAAATAATTCCCACAAGTATGTTTGGGGGGAACCATCGTTTCGTATAACCAAATTGGGCCACACTTAGCACCCACCTCACGAACGTAACGGCTGTACCACACATCGTAATGGACACTAGAACTGCCTACGAGACACGCCGCGTACGTTCCACGAAGTATGCTACACCGGGTCGGGGAGACAAGCCGGGCATAATTCACGTACATCAACACCTGCCGACATTCTTCCCTGACGATGACGTCCATCGAGAATGCGGGTGAGACCGCGGTGCTGATTCCGCGCGCGCAAAACTGGCACGATCGGCAAATTCCAAAATAAACAGCCAGCACCTCGGGTAAATGGTCAACGATGGAAGCAATTAGACAAGTGGCCGGGACGTTCGCGGTACGTGCGGCAGCATCGATAAGGAGCGAAAGAGTGATCCCTAAGCAGAGTGCAAACCGTTATAAAATAAATTCTACACTAAATACCATAAATTACAATGCAAATTTATTCCGTACTCTCCAGTCCGCACGAGCAGACACGTCGGTTACAAGACCGCGAGTTTACCTTTTCGAGTATCTGTCAGTAATGGTTACGGCCCCGTGTAGTCCGGAAGCATTTGCTCGGTGGAGGAAGACAACACTGTTGATGTCTACTTGTTGGGCTCACCCTCCAATAGATCTTGATCGACCGGTGACGATGGATGTACACCGGGTTACTCTCGCAGTCGCAGGATGATAATTCTTTCAAATGAATTCACCTTAATTGCTTATCACAGCCAGTGCCCACCCGTCGTCTGAGTTGTATGGCAGGGAGTTGGAATGTGCAGTTGGCTCTCACTTCCTTGTCAGCTTTCTTTCGGCGTTACACCACTTGACAGCAGCGTTGCACAGGGCCGTTGCGAGTTGTGTAAGAGTGCCATCCAGTGTGCTTGTGTTAAGTTCCCGCTGCCCTCCTGGATGGAAGTCTTCATTATCATATGCCCCAAGGCCCGCATCAGACGCGTTACTTTCCAGAAAAATAGATCATCTCACAGCAAAAGGGGTTCAGCTTCTTCGGTTGGATTCGATTCTAACGGTTACTGGAAAGGAAGCAATCGTCTTGAACATCTCGTTCTTTTTATGCGCGTGCACTACACACCAAATGGTGGAAGAGTGCAACCGCAGGGTACTTAGCATAAAGTGAGTTTGCACGATTTACAATGAGTCGGTTTGTGTGTTGTTCTGGAACACGGTGGATTAGCAGTAGCTTGGGGTGTATGAAGGCGTTCGATCGTACATGATTGTGATGTTTCTAGCATACGTGCAGGAGGAGTCGAATGGTAAAAGGGGGAAAGGCCAAGAGTAGTACCAGCAACTAGCGTTTATTAATCGCTCGCGGTAATCAAGGCCCAAGATTGAGAAACCGTTAGCAGATCGTCTGATGAAGTTCTAGGCCGTCACTTTTCTACGGTAGCTTCTGGGGTGCTACAGGAAGATGTGTGTGAGTTGAGCGATGAGTTGAGAATCGTAAGATAGAACAACGGATGGTGTCGAAGAATCCGTTTAGCACGCCCATCGATACAATGTTGATAATTGGAGGTTATGTTTTTCTTCGGTTGTCTGCGGATTCAAAAACCCCTTGGGTCTTTGCTTTTATCGCAGTTTGACACGGTTGTCATCTTAGGGGTATGATGAATAACAGTAGGATATAGAGCTGGTTATATTTCTATAAATGTCTATAAAAATTTTAGTGTAAATGAGTTACTTCCTTTCCATTCTACTTTGGGATTGTCAAAATTCATATTTCTCAGTGCTACCTTTAATCACCTCATGCAAAATAATTTATTCAAATGATATGTATCTTTCCTTACCATTTGATTTTCTGTTTTTGACACGCCGCGAGTAGGTGTTAGTTAATTAATTTAAATTACCTTCTCCAAATAATTGACCACTGCTCCGCTTCTATTGACATTCCAATTACGAATCATTTCCCTCTTTATCAGCGCATAAATCATCCTCAAGTGGCAGTTTATTATGATTGATGTAATACACCTTGGCTTTTCACACCTTTGCTACGCCAGCTTGTTTATGTTTAGTTTGATCCTCGCGTGCCACCGTTGAGTGGGTCTCAGTTGATATTTTCCTTTCCTGCTTTCCAGCCCATTAGTATGCCATAATTTAAAGCACCAATATTCGTGCCCTAATGTTCGCTTATTTATGCTTTTCACCTCTGTTGTGTTTGGCAGTTACGTCAAAAGGTTCAAAACAATTGAAATGTATTAGCTTTAACTGGATGGCTTATGGGAAGCTTTTTGGGGCGTAAGGTCATTGAAACTACTCGCCACTCCGAGTACTCCGAAAGGGGTTGGTGAGGTTATGATAATTATGACGTTGATTGTGTTTGGTTACCTATTTTCAAATGGTACTGACGAGACAGATTTGTTGGAGGTGTTCACCCGTAGGGTACTTCAAAAGCACGGCACACAAAGTCCTCAACGACTGAGAAGGTGATCCAGGAGGTCAGTTTGTTACTGATGAAACCTTTCAATGGTGGACAACCAAAGCAAGAGAGTACTGTTGCGTAATGAAAATCTATAAGCAATGCACGTTCCAGCGTACATCACGTGGTTTCGATTGAGCCGCAGATATTCCATCTCGGTTAAGCATGACACATGCAGTTACAGGCATCAAGCAATCACAAATGTCGATATTAATTACAGCGGCTAGTTGTGAGATCACCGAGTGCAGTGATCTAACGGCGGTCTTGATGATTAATGAGATTTAATTACAGCTGTGTTTGTACTCCATTCGATCGGAACGGGAGTAGTAGTGTTTATTCTCAAAGCACCAAGAAACCCGGTCCAAGTAAAGGTGTCGTACAGTTTTCTACAATCTAAATTGTTCTTTTATGACGCTGCCCGCGGGCACTATGGACGGCAATGGCTTTATTGTAATGCAGTACGCTTGAATTGGAGCTTAATATTATCTCTCGCTTCCGGACCTGAGCGGAGAAAATGGAAATGGTTTCCTAGTACACGGAATGACATCATGCTGAGTGGCCACTCATGAAGTTAGTGGCACGTTTGTACCGGCTCCTAATGAACAGGTCCTTAGCACACTGAAAGGATCATAGTTTTATAACAAACTTTTCTCGCGTATCGTTCCATCGCCGTATCGGTTTGAAGTGGGTTGAAAATGGGTTTGTGTTTTTCCTTCGACAAACCAGACTGCATGAAGGAAAATGAAACGCCACCGACACCTAGTAACCAGACACTGCCGGACACCCATTGTGAAAAGATTGTTCGCACATCCGGTGTAAAACACGGTTTAGAGGGGAACCAGTGAAAGAAAATGAGAAAATAAACGAAAGGGCAAAAAAACCATCGGTAAGAACGGTGAGAGCATGGTTGCAAGATAAAAGCTTTCCGTTTTACTGTAAAATGGTCTCGTTGGTGGAAATTATAGAAGATTGTTTCGTGGGGTAAACCTTTTCTTTCCGCGCAGTAAAATGACGTGACGAGAGGAAGTTTAGCTGGAAGTTAAAAAAAGACAACACAAAACTACGAAGTCTTTAATACAATGGACAACACTGAACAAAAGTAACAACAGTGAAGTCCTAGCCGGCGCTGGCAGCACGCTAACGTGGAACATTATCGACGCTAAAGAAACAACCCCAGCAACGTTTCGCTTTCATCTAATGGGTATTTTGTCTTTTTACCATTTCTTTTTCAGCAATCATGATGCATTTCTTCTTCCTGGCTGCATTCTTCTGGCTCAACACGATGTGCTTCAATATCTGGTGGACTTTCCGGTGAGTGGCAAAAACACAAACACATTGCAGACATTATTTCTCAATTTTGGAGCTATTTTTTGTTGGTTTATTTGTTATTGCATTCGGTATTTGGACGACAAAGAATGCTTCATTTTCATATGAAGAGTGTAGATTATTCGTACAAAAAAGTGTGCAATATGGCATAGAAAGCTAAATTGAATGGGACGTCCTCTACAAAGTCATCCTCCTAATTGACAGCAACCGGTGCGTACATCCCCGCGTCAATCGTCGGATTGTTGTCCTGACGACGAGATATTAGTGGCGCATTTTTGGGAGATTTTTTTGCCAAACAGTTCATGTGCATGTCGGTGTAAATTCCACTCCAAGAAATCTGGACGACGTAATCTCTCCCTGTGTGATGCACAGAAAACTAACCATTCGTCAAGCACCCAACGAGCAGGAGCAAAAGTTTTTCTGACTGACGAATCCAGGAGGATTTGTTGATGCGTTACTGGAAAATGCATTCCGCTTCTGCATCAGGTAGCGTCGAAATTTGTGTCGAGCAGCCGCTTGAACCATCGAACCGTACAGCGGCGTACGTCAGCAGCGTGAGATGAAATGCAATTAGGGAAAAGTTTTTGGCACATGCCCGCGCCAACGACGTCGTCAGCTATCGAAAGATGGAAAACTCGTTGCAAACAACGTCAGAATGAAGTGGTAGGATCATTTGTCGCTGTTGCGGAACCGATGTTCGCTCGTAAAGTTCGCGGGAAAATTGTGAGTGGCAAAAGTTTTACACAACGCCATGGAGAGCAATCGGAACGTGTGCATGGAATTACGAAAGATTAGTTTTTTGGGTGTGTTCTCGTGTCCCAGTACATCACTGATTGGATTATCATGACCCGATATCATCGATTAGAGCGATCAAGTGTGTAAGGAAGCTTAGTGGAAAACTTTTGTTTGTAGGAAATTTTAAGATATCCTAACACTCGAGAAACAAGCGTAATTCTACAAGGGTAATGAAGTTACTCTATTGAACGATTAATGGACCAGATTTTATCGCGTTTTGTAACGACAATGTTTGGGCGTAGATTTTTCCAAAGCTTAATGTCAAAAGTGACTGAAAACATGACCATTTGAAGGTTCTCCCTTTTCGGCACATGCCTTTCGGACACGCGACCGAAATTGTAACAATATTATCATTACATCAGACGAAGGCTTTATTTCGTCCGCGCACCTTTGCGCTTACTTGCACATTTGGACAATCGCCATTTTATGCCCAAGATACAGCATTTGTTCTTTTTGAGTTCTGTAGAATGATTTGCACAAATGCTAGAGATTGTGTCTGTGATCTCGTTTCGCTGCCACATATTCGGGCTTGGAGGTGATCGTGCAAACTTTGTAACGGTTTGCAAATGACAGCAGCACAAAGAATGAGCTTTCGCATCATGAGTAAGCAATTTTTGGCAAAAAAAAACCTCTGATTGTTTTTCCTTAACCGTAGGGCTGTCATCAGGTTGAAGCAAGTGGAGCACGCTCGCTATAAAGTGATCTCGGTTCTGTACATTCCGTAGACGTTGGCCATTCTACAAGTAACACAAAAGCCTTACAGAAATGGTAGCTACTTACGGGCTATTGTGATCAAGCTACTGGAACACGATCGCATTGTTGAAGTTCCACAACGTTTCCACAATCCCTTCGCTTTGCGATTTTGCCCCTAAGAAACGTTCCTAAAACCCGTAGGCCTGAATGCGGAAACGCAAGCGTAGAAAAACCGGGACCGATAAAGCAGCTGCCATTACGTCAAGGTCACTCAACGAGCGGGGCACACTGTTAACGCTGCCATCTGTTTAAGCGTGTCTTTCGCCGGTTGGTAAGGCTCTAGTTCTATTTCCAGTTTCGCTTCATTACTGGTTGGTAAAGCTGGCGGATGGTCCAAGTAAAAAGAGGTGGTACGAGCTCGCGACAGTAGCCAGCACCACACCAAAAACGGCACTCGCAAAGACCCACACCTCTGCGTTTGGAGGCGCATTTCAGCATCCGATACGTGCGTCCAATCGGAGTTCAGTGCTCCGGGGCATTCAAGGCAACTCAAGGACGCCCACCTAGTGCTACTTTGTGTATGCGTCTTGTAGAGTTCGGCAAGCTTGGAAACAAAACAAAAATGTGGCATTCTACGCCTTTTCTGGGTGCGCGAGATGATGATGGTCGTTAACGAGATATGTCCCCAACCACTCTCTGTTTCTTCACCGGTTTATACCGTGCGCTCTTGTGGGGTGAGGTGGCCTTCTCAAACCTGCCGCGTAGAAGCATACGAATGTGGCAGTACGATGTGGAGTTCTGCATTCGATTAACCTATGCGATTTGATACTCAATCGATGGAGCCTCTATCTGGGCGAATGAAGACTCGATGTACTCCTAATATCTTGATGTACTTCGCGCTAGATCGATCGTCTAGAAGACAGGCGTTAGAGCAGCGTGATTGACAAAAACCGTCCCGGGCCACAGAACTAGTTCAATTAAAATGCGTTGCTGATTTAAATTGAATGCATCAGCGCGATTGCAATCGTTTCGTTGCAGTCTTGTTTACCTGCCGCACCTTATTCCAACCCCAACAGCGATCGTGTTAGTTGAGCAAGGAAGCCTCACGGAAAAATTCTCCATCGCATTCTGCAGATGTTTCTCCTCGGTGCATTCTTTGAAGGATGCAACAAAGTTGCATCAATGTGCAGATGCTAATACACGTGTGCCCAGCTACATTACAGAAGCCGCAAGTCGGTATGAGAATGGAAATGGCATGTTTACATTATGTTTCGTTGAAAGGTTTCCGCTGTGCCTTCCGAAAAGCGATATCCTTTAGCGCGCCCTGGTGCAGGGTAATTTTTCCAATAACTTTACCAGACACACACGCGTGCTCGGTAGGGTCTATGTTTACCATTCATAAATTTAGATTGACTGTGGCTGTGCAGACGCGTTTTCAAAAGAGACTTGTTTGCTCAAAGAATGGCGTATCGCTTCGCTGTGAAAGGTTCTGGAGTGTTGCTCACATTGGACACGGGAAATGTAACGCCTAACATATCACCGACTGCACATCGCGCAGGATGGCGAATTTGAATGATTGATTTATGTACCGTTTTTGTACCGCCAAGTTCTATTGTTTGCCACCGAGAATCGAGGAACGCGATACTATCGCTAAGAGGGAACGCTTTTGTATCGCCATTGGCTGGTGTGGGATGTTGCCGCTCTCAAGATCCCAACGATCTGTGGATACGGTTGTAGGTGTTTAGCGCACTGTGCGAAATCGAGATCTTGTCGAACAATGTTTGCCTTAAGCCAACCCGAAGATGTTGGAAGACTGACGAGATGTGTCGAGGAAATGGAGGGAGTTCTCTTTCTTCCAGGAAACATTCGGCAAGCAGAGACACACGCGTTCCCGGGGGTGACTGTATTTCTGCAACTCACCGCCCCAGAACGGACCAAACCGCCTGTCACGTACGCAAATATGGTTTCCGCTTTTTGGGAGACACCCGTTCAAAAGTCTTTTGAAATTGAGCGTAAAATTGACGCATTAAATATTTACGAAGTTTGCCGGGAAGGTATTCGGGATGGGAAGTCTTTTTGGTGATATTTCGCCAAACAGAAATGAATGGCCGACACAGTGGAGTTTGAAACCGTTTTTTTGCTACTCAATGCGCTGAGAAAACAAAAACTATCTTATTGTGAAGCTGGTATTGTTGTCCGGAAGAGGCAAAAAACTCATTTAACGTCATGCATGACATGCAAAGGTGAAAAATATGAGTTACTGCTCGAAGGTGTCCGCATGGGAAGTCTTTGTCGCCTAATCGTGCCGCAGTTGTCCCAAGCGTGAAGTCAGGTTGGTGCTTATAGTTTCCCATTCCAAGTCTAGGTCTAAAATGTATTTGTTGGACAAAAATCCCTGCGTAACGAGCATTTGCAGGATGTGTAGAACGGTTTCATACCAGACATCGTCTATCATGCGAATGGTAATTAAGCACATTGTGCTGCCGGAGTCGAAGTTACGTGACATTACAATAGGGGTGGTTTTTGGGAGTTTAGAAACCGAACGGAGATTTGAGCATAAATTTGTGTGAGAACAGAACACCAGATAAAAGCACAGGAAATGAGACTCGGTCGGGAATGATTCTAAAAAAAAATTCTATTGATGCATTTATAACTCCCTGAATATCCTAAGGTTTCAGACTTGATTCAAATGCATATATGCCTGAAGCGTTTATGGCTAATGTTTGAATGTGTCTCGTTAAGCCGCTACCTTTTGTTGTCGCCTACGTGTAGACTCGTCGAATATTTAAGCCGCTAAAGACGCACATACAATTTTCCATCAATTATATCGTCACGACACAAACGTCAGGTAGACTACCCACTTAGTCACTGGGATACCGGCTAGCACCACATCTCAATCTGCTTAACCTACACACTGCAGCTAGAGGTACGTCAGTGTAGGGAAAATATTTGAGTAAACCCCGTAAGACAAACAACAAATAGGAACCTATGGAGGGCACATGGATTTGACCTTTTAGTGGGTATACCGGCATCCAAACAGAGCCACACTTTGTCCAAAAGACTTAGGCTTAATCATTCAAAGACGGGAAGGCTCACCTGTGTCTGTTGTTTGGACTTTGCAACCGGGAGACGTTAGTGCACACTGTTCATCACCCGGGAGCTTCCGTAACTTCCTCCAAACCAAAGAATCCCACCAGGGGATAAGAGCTATCCGTACGCTTGTGCACGGCCCAGACACAGTAGATAAAGTGAGCAAATGTTTGTCTGCGTGACGACGTGTACCGGAGAAAACCCATCGCTCGGGTGGCGACCGTGGAAAAGTAAAAATAAATATTGTACGATGAATTATGAGCTTATATCTGGACAAACAGTGGATCAACACACACACACACGCTCCATTACAACCGTGTTCTGTTTCTTCTTCGGAGTCAAGCGGTGAAGTTGGACGTGTTGAATAATTTTTCATCGATTTTCTTTTTATGTTTTTTTGAGAAATTTGATTCAGTTTTGGGAAAACATTCCATATCGTTAGTGTCTATGTTTTTTCTTTCGTTTTAAAATGCTTCAGTCGATGACCTCGATGATGTTGGACTCCGAATTGGAAGGAAGTGGCGATGGGAGCGGCTTAGGTCGTACTAAATGTTTGTAACTCTGTCCGTTACAACCCACAGGTCGTTCGCTTCGGGAAGTTAGCATCCGTTAATCCACATTTCGCCTCTCATACGCAGACACAAGAATACTTAACTCACTCACTTTGTGTCTTTGCTTCTCTCCTGGCTCCAACCGCCCAAAGAAGACATGATTCACGTGGGGTTTTATGCGATCTTGAGCCCTGGATCTTGACATTGGAGAAATATGAATTCGAGCATCGAAACGGCACAGCTGTAAATGTGGCGGGTGAGTGTGTGGGCCAAAACAGGCTGAGAAAGTGACATTGCCATTGCCAGATGATCGTGTCCGGGGATCGAAATCGACCCGTCCCTCATCCTCATTGCGTGGTGATCGTCGGAAATGTAACGTCTTGTGTTTTTTTCCCGCTCTTTCGTATATTTCCGAACAAGCTTAAACATGCGTCTACATGCGTGTGATAAATGGGAATGCATTAATCTTTTTTTCCTCCACCTCTACCGCTGCTTCTTTCGGGGGGCCTTCATCGCTTTAAATCGTTTTTATGTAGCACCGTTCAAATCCGATAGATTATATATCCTCCCCCTTGTTAAGCGCAGCGAACTGAACAAGGCTGGGAATCGGAAAACAAAATGAGCTCACGCACGATTAAAGTTCATCTTCCATCCCCATGCTCAGCTGTCGAATGGACTGCAATTCTGGTGAAATGTGCGTGATTTGTGATGATGATAATGATGGGAAAAGAGATGTGTGTTTTATGTGCTGTTACACCCGCGTGCGACAGTGTGAAGAGCCCGTATCTAGCGGCTAGTTCCCTAATTCACCTTTGGGCCGAATGGGAACAAAATGACACTTGATTGTGATGCAAATGGGGGTTGCTCTTTTCACCCACCTCGAATTAGAGGATCCATTTTCTCACACCTTCTTTTGTCGATTTTTTGTTGATAATTATGTAAATGATGAGACAGTTTCGTGTTACATGAGTTCGCTTCACAGTAGCATTGAGAAAAATTTGAAGTAAGTTTGAAAAAATGGTCATGGGATGGTCAAATCTGTCGAATAAAATACAGCGCTCTCAACAAAGAAGGGTGCCTCCCTGAGAAAAATGGTTGAAAAGAATCTGAATTTTCCATTGTTAAGTCTTCAACACGATGCTTTGGATTATGTCAAAAACGTTCGTCATGCGACCTGTATCTCATCTATGGCTTCCGCTGCTGTTGTGCACTCTACTTTGAGGGGATGCTCCGTTTAATATGTTTCGAATAACAAAGCAAGTATCCGCGTGTTCCGGTTTCTCTTCCGAACCACTCCCAACCAGCTTCCAGCTGCACTTGAATGCATCAACACACGGTATGCCCTTCATCACAATAACAGCACACTCGCAACAGCTGCTTTTGCCGATGGCATTTAATTACAAGCAGTCAGATGAAAATAATTCACCACTTCGATCATTAACCGCCGGTACAGTGCTGTGGGTGGGTGGGTGTTCGTGTACATCAATATGGAGTCATTTGAAACCAACTCCCATCGCACAACCATCCGTCTCAGTGCATGTGCACGCTTTTATCACACATCTAGAGTGACACACAGGAGGCCACCACGTTGAAGTTCGCAAACGCAATAGACTCGCGAACACCACTATATGCACCATTACTCTCTAACCCCATGGCAGGTTTGTACGGAACACTTCAAACCACCATTTCACCGCTTTGGTCACAGCAGCAGCACAGCTGCTACGTTTGGGTAGGGTAACGAGAATAATTGTTCGATAGATGGACCACATTGATTTGTCTGCCGTTCACAGTTTCCAACAGTCGGGATTGTGTGTCGTTATGCGCGATAGAAAATGGTATCTATTCATAACTACTTTTGCCCGCTAATGGACAACATTAGTGGGTGAGATGTATATGCACACTACCGTCAAGGTGGAAATGGCGATGGAGGTGAAACTGATTGGAAATATTGCACATCAAGCTATGGGAAATTATGTTCAGGAAAATAGTTATTTATTTAAATTGTTTGATACATTGGTTTAGCACTTGTTATTATCAGAGTACACCAATACATCCAAACTATTCTATACACCTTGGTCTAAGTCATTATTTCTTAAATTTTGAGCGATGAGAATATTTTTGAATCCCATCATGTCTGGTTTCCCTATTTCAACAGAGTTTCAAATGCAATCAATATTGAACGAGTAGAAGGACCAGTCTCAATAGCAAACAGTACTTGACAATCACCTTGCATAGTATTATGAATAAGAGGACATCAAAGTTGAAAAAAAGAAATATTTGCATGCCACAACCATATTGCAAGCGCATTAATGTTTGCAGTATGAAGAGAGAAAGAATGCGTGGAGGCAGCAATTTTTTTAAATTATCGATATCGATACGATTACAAGGCCAGCACACGTCTCGTAACAGTTGTGTGTCTCCTCATAACGATCGTACGCATCGCGCGACCCCGCGCCATTGATGGAATGCGCAGCGAAGATCTGCGATCTGCTAAACCAATAAAGATCATCTTTTTAGTCTTCCTTTTCCCGCTCTCGTTACGAACACGCGTGCTGTACTGCTCGGCAAGACCTCGCAGAGATGTGCGCGCATCTACGCTGGCGCCAGTGATGATGCCGGCGCCAAACCGTGTTGAGCCATCGGAAAATTTGCAATGAATGGATCGAGTTGACGTCGTTCTCATCCAAAAGCGCACTGACAGACCGGGTGGGGGACAGCATAATTTTTCCCCCTGCTCACGATGCCCTGGTACTATAATGTTGAAACCAATGTCACCAACACGTGTGTGTGTGGGATTGCGGAACGAGTGAGGAGGGCGGTCTGTTTTACTATGTTTGGTTGTTTGGTGGACAAGACTAGACATCCACCGTATGGACAATGTAACGCACCGATTGGAGGGGGTAACATGTTTAATCGGACGCGTATAAGCCGATGCTACTTCAGTGGCCAATTATTGCCTTTGACATAAATACACACGAATTAAACATCGCAGCAGCGGGTCGTGGCATTATTTTATGGAACCGGACAGTGTGCGTCGGTCGGAGTTTGAGGCTGAGCAGGACCGGGAAGAGATATGTTGTGCTGTCGTGTTTACTTTATCAACTGTAATCCGCGTGTCGGCCGGTGGTCGGCGGCCATTTGCAACATGAACTCCATGGTGGTCATGGTCAAAAGTTGTTGGTTCGGAGGTGCTCCAAAAACCACCGTAACCGAAACCTCACCGCGAGGATGCGGAAAAGTACGGGGAAAAGTGCATCGAGGACTTGTTGGTTTGACTTTCGACTGCAAGCTGAACGAACAGAAGTTCTCTGTGCTTTTTGTTTTTTTTGGACGCTAAATTGTCTACCATTGAATGGGAAATGGAAAATCTGGGTGAATATCCTTTACCTCCCGGTACTCTACGTGTGCGTTATTAAACTCTGGTGCTGGAGTAGAACGCAGACTAAACATTTTCATTGCATTGCCCTCCCCCAGAGTCGTGTGCAAAAACCGGTCCGTTCATTCGGAGTGCCAGTGGCGGTACTTTTTGGGAGGATAATCTTGTTTCCGGTGTCGTCAGTCGGAATAACATGATTTGTTGAGAGTTGATGGTGAAAGCCTCGAGCTCGACTGGTGCTGGCAAGGATGGCAAAGATCATGAACGGCAGATGTTGGCTAGGGTGATGCATCCCCAAACCACAATGATACAGTTCTGTCTCTTCCCGGCGTCACGCAAAACTACCGACTTTCCCGCAACCTTTTGCATGCGAGTGCGCTGTGGAGCAGCAACTGCAACTGCAGCTGAAAAGTATAATTTGTTTCTCACTCGCCGGCTGCCGAGGAAGGCTGCTCCTATATCGGTTTGTGATGCTCCGCCAATTTTGTGATTATGTTTAGTTGAAATAAGGGCGAGGGTGAAAGGGTTTGGATGGTTTTTCCGGTAGAGCAAATGGTAATTGTTAACATAGCTCATCTACTTCATGTTTTTGATTTATTTTACTAAATGACACACAGGCATATGGTTGTGACTTTGTTAGAACAGCGATGTCGAATGAGTTAAATAGAGAAAAGTTATAGTGTTGGTATATTGGTAATAGATATTATAATATAAATAATAGATATAAATTAAATTTGTCAGCATTGCAAGTGTCATGAATTAAAATTTTTAAATATCATAAAGAATTATCCGTAACTGAATTGACATCAAAAATGCAAGTGAAGGCGAATTCTTGAAACTCCCCACTTTTCAGTTCGATAATCTTCTCTATTTTTAACTTTTTGCTTTAATCGAGCTGAAACCAATTTGGCAATAACATAGCATATACACCTTGATAGATAACGTGAATTTATGACTTAATCGATTAGTAATAAGATAAGCCCTGTAACGGACTTATTTAACCCAATTTGAGCTGCTGATAAGATATTCATTCATCGATTGTATACTAAATGAGCACAATATATAAGAAAAAAGTATGAAGATTGCATCGGCCGGGAATCGAACCCGGGCCGCCCGCGTGGCAGGCGAGCATTCTACCACTGAACCACCGATGCTTGTGATCTAAGGTCCGCTTATTAATAATCTGCGAACGCACTTATTTTCTCGATTCTCGTGGCCATTAAAATGAAACAATTTTCCACCAACTAAACTACGAAACATAGCGTTTCTCTTGGTATAACGTTTCAGAAGTACACGACTGTGCGAGAGAAAGAGAAAATGGCAATAGATAGAGAAAATTAAGCACCGTGCAAACCTTTCATTTAGTGGAGGTATCTCTGCTTTCGTCACGTTTTATGCTAAATTGCCAATCATAGTAATATGATATGCTTTATTCTAATTTATAGTCTCTGACCACCGTACACGGACCACATTCGCTACGGGGTATGACGTGAACCGGGTCTTTTGGTCTTTCGTTCCAACCCGACCGGCTGGCCAACTCCACATACAGAGATCTCATTATTCGACATTCTTGTCTTCGATGGCCGTTTGGTGCATCGTCCGTAAAATCGTTGCACGTGTGATGCAGGTCCTCGAATGACGTGTAGACCAGGCAGACAGTAAATGCATTCCGGGTGCATTCTGGCCTAGCGCAATGCCGCGTGCACCGGCCACACCATCGGGACGATCGTACGCGCAAAACCACCACCGTTTGGCAGCGAGATTGCATAATGCATGAGCACAAGTGCATAACGAATGATGCACACGCACAGGCATGCACTTGAGCCGGCTGCGGGAACAAAGCTTACCGAAATAAATAAAAACACAAACCAAGCGGATCAAACCCGCTTTTTGGAGGGAAGAAGGGGTGAATTAACTGCAATCGATCTCACAGAAAAGTATGAGACAGAAATAACTGGTGGACATTCTCGTAAAATGCATGCTGAAGTACCTTTTACACGTATTTGTTGCACTACGGGAGAATGTTTTGACAGATTCAAGCACCCAAATACCATCCGCTGGATCCGTTTCGACGGACAATTTCCTTTAGTAACTCCGCGAATTCTCCCGTCCGTATCCTTTCCACCGCTTGCCACCCAACAGGACGTAGCGGTCAAGTGCAACTGCACCACAGTCAACAATCCGATGTTTATGATGCAATTTAGATTTAAATATGGAACAATTAATCACTGTAAGGTTTATTTATTGTGGTTTGAGGCGGCCGACAGTTTTCCTTTTCGAGGTAAATATTGACCATTTACCTCGGGTCGACCCGTTCTGTACAGCGCACCACTTGTTTGGACTGGCCCTGGCCACTTGGCCGGACCCCGATCGTTTGCGCAATTGTGGTCCTTTAGTATTGATTATTTGCATAATGTGTGTGGATGTGTAGTCACACACGCTGCCAGTCGCTGGCCAATATGTTACACCCGAATGCAACTAATGTTACAACCCCATCAGGGGAGCATCGGTATGCCAATGAAAATGACACTCACCGGATAGTTGTTTATTTTGGGAAGAAAATTAAACCCGCCTGTAAATGAGTGGCACATTTCGGTGGCAAATAGACGAAATCGATTAGTCGCACATTTTATTGCTTTTTGAGAAGGTTCCTGTGGGTAATGATGTGCTTATCGTGTGTTGTTTTGCGGATGTAGAAGGTATATGTTTATTCGATTAATGTAAACGTAAATACCTTTTATTTTTTAATTCTTATTATTATTTGCCGTGACGTTTTTGAAAAGCATATAGAAAGTTAGCATCTAATTAGCTTACGATAGTTAGAATTTGGCTTTTATTTATTTATTGCGCTGGTTATTTTTATGTCTCTTTCAAAAGCGAAAATCTTCTCACTGTGACACAATTTGATGTGTCTCGTGTAGAGTGTCGTACAAACCGAAAGAATTGTCATTTCGTCGTGAAGAATTTCGTAATCGGCACGGTTTTTATGTGAGCGAAAAAACGCATTAAAATTCCTCTCCTAAGCGCAGGTGGATTAACGAACTAGATTGCCTTCCGCAACAGAAAAATGTTGCAAGCAAACAATTCTTTCCGCTAAGAAAACCTTTACCCCGTTTTATTTACACCGATGTCACCCGTAAAAGAAATTAACATATTTTAATTGATTTGTTTCAACGCAACAACGCTGCATGATGTTCACGTTTGAACGATTTCTTGTTGTGTGTTTCTGTCTTTTTTTTGTTCCTTTCTGTCAGACACACTCGATTTGTCGTGTAGTAAAGAGTGTAGTATTTTATACGGCACAGTTCCGAACACGACCTGTACGATTGTGTTCGTGTAACGGAGGTATGCAACCGTGGAGCGCATATCGTGGGGAAATGCTTAAGTAGGGAGGGTTTAATTTATGCTAATAGATTGTGTATAATTTTCAGGGTCATCAACCGGACATCGCTGCGGGTGGTGATGAGGTACAAATGGTTCGAGAAGGGGGGAAGAAAAAAGCAGAATAAAATTTTTGTTTAAAAAAACCCCTCTAAGCCTCACACCGGACAAGGATAGTTTGGTTTTCATGGGAGCGAAAAAATGGTCAATTCGATAATTCATTTGTCGCGAGGAAAGACGATGTAAAGGATGGTGAAAATTTCGCCCACACGCACACACACACACACATAGATCGTCACTCCGTCGACGACACCTGTTTTGTCTGCTGAGGATGCTTTTCCTTTTCGCATGTGCCAGATTACGCCAGTCGAACGAAAGCGACTTTTGATCGCAAACCTCTAGTTTTTCTCCCGGCCAAGATTGTGTCCCATAACTCACTTGCACTTGCACATCCGGTACCGTGCGGCGGTTGGAATGGACGCGATCGGAAGGTCGCATCACTTTCTTCTCGCTTCCGCATCATCCATCGAGATCGGGGGAATGTGATGATAAATCGCTAGAGAAAAATATGCCGTGCTGGTCGTTAATCACGGTTACAAATACGTCGGGCCCTGAGAATGTGGTAGACTCCGGGTGGTTGCCCCGTCTAGGGGAAGGAAGCGGGAGTTCTTGTCGTTGTCCCGTTGCCACCAGTGCGTATCGCACACGGGAAGGTTTTGTTTCACCGCGGGCAAATGAGCGCTTCCTACGCGAGAAAAACCGACCGACACTAGGGATGGTGGCGGGTGGTGGCATCGGCGGCATCTAAAACTTCCCTGTGGGAAATAAGCATAACGAGCATGTGTACGCGCGACGAGAGCGAGCTTGCGCGAGGTCTCTCGCCTAATTGTTGTCATTAATTTTCCACCGCAATGCTGCCACTTTCGCTGCATGTGCGCGTATCTTACGTGAAGAGTTGAAGCGTGTATTCACCGACTGGTCTGCCACCGCCAGGAATGGATGATATTTTTCCTTTTTCTCCCATTTCCTTTCGGGCGTTGCGATATGGGACATCGGCCACGTTTCACTTTCTTCCTATGGAAGGCCACAGGCTCGTTGACCAACGTACCATCCCGAAGCATTGAAAGGGATGAAATATCTTTTCAATCGATGATTAATTTGAAACCGATCGAGTGGAAGAGTTGCCCAGTCCTGTTGACAAGGGGTTTCCAGCTAAGGCGAGTATTGGCCTGGATAAACGAATAAATCAACATAATGCTCGATATTATATTCAAAATATTAGCCGTTACACAAAGAACCCATTAATAATCGTAGACAAATGAAGATATGTTTGGCTAATGAAACGATCCCATTGAGCGATCGCGATCAGATCGTTATGTATAATAAATAAACAGCTGCACCCAATTTTATCCGCTGAGAGGGGAGCGCTTATTTTTGGTTCCCTTTCACTTTATCCCTTGCATCACACGTTCTCGCGGTGGGAGTGGTGCTGATGTTGAAGTAAAAGAAGGACGGTTTGGTTGGTCCGCAGCATGAACATGGACCACGAGCGAGTGTAGTTTTTGTTGCGTGAGAGCACGCATGGCATTCATCGGCGCCGTGGCTTAGTTGGTTAAAGCGCCTGTCTAGTAAACAGGAGATCGTGAGTTCGAATCTCGCCGGAGCCTAGCGATGGTTTCCCCTCGGATGGAAAGAAGAGGGAGATAGAGATCATTCGTGGAAAAAATATTTTATCTTCCTTGTTGTTTCTACTCTTCACCAGATATTTTATGAATGAAAAAAAAAATCAAGGATTTGGCAATAGGTCGCTATGAAATGAATAATATCATGGAAGGATGAAATCACGAACAACTTAAGCACCACCGAGGTGTGACCCATGACCAATCCAAAAATCTTTTCTTCGGTTTCCTCTCGTGGAAGAACACTTTTTATCACCCACAATCCTCCCGAACCATCGACACAGTCTGCCAAAACTGCTCTGTTCAGAGGAACAGTCCAATCGATTGACGTATAGATCATGTGAGGAGTAATACGATGTGTGTTTTTTTAACCTTTTGCACTCTTTCCATTTAGTTGTTTTCGTTTTGGCCTACCTCACAACAGCCAGCAATCA
Organism: Anopheles minimus; assembly: GCA_000349025.1. Taxonomy (NCBI): domain Eukaryota; kingdom Metazoa; phylum Arthropoda; class Insecta; order Diptera; family Culicidae; genus Anopheles; species Anopheles minimus. The sequence goes on from KB664277.1 coordinate 4,231,174, forward strand.
GTTTGGGGCCAAAGATCCACGAGTTCGACGAGGTCTTTGGGAAAATAAAAATTCTGTCCCAATCGACAAACTAAAGCAAACATTTACGTTACCGCCCAGGTTGATTATTTGGGAAGTTTGTCGGCAGGTCACTGGAAAGGAACGGCAGAGGGGAAACTCACACATACATAAAACAAACATCAAATCACGGGAGAAGCCCCACCATTAAGATGGCCACTCCAGTGTCCGAAAAGGTTTCATGGGTTTTTTTTGTGGGGTTCTTTTTATGCATTGGGCCACCGAGAAAGCCATGCCGAAAGTAATTGATCATTTCCAATGTTTTGGGATATCGTATGAAATGGTTCTGGGCTTCGATTGGATAAAGGTAAAACGAGACTCTGGAGGTTTCTTCTTGCGCTTGGAAGGTATGTAAGTAAAACGTCCAACTATTTCAAACCGGATGGAAATTTGAAACGTAGACATGATTTGATCGAATCGTTAGTCCATATGATGGGAGTGATAGAGCGTAGTAGAAATTTGGTTTTCTGTTTTGGAAAAATTGGAATCTTGTTATTTTATGTCTGGGCTTACACTCTCTCACATGCAAGCGCATTTCGGATTGATTACAAACCACCGTTTCGAGAACTGGTGCAATTTAAGATGGTCATCAGCACTGAAAGTGCTTCCGTGGATGTTCGAACCTAACTCCAAGATTCTGTTGACCAACATTTAACAGAAGCTAGACCTGTTTCTGTGCTCCGGAATATACCGAAGAGGTATTAGAAGGTTCTGCGGTGAGAAGCTGGTAGGTAGAAAGTACCGCAAATTATTTACATCCCCCCGGCACCGGGATCGAATTAGCTAAAGCAGCTTACGGTAGCATAAATAATCGTAGACCGCAAAAATCCACCAATCCATCTCCTGGCAGCGGTTTTGTGTTTTCGGCATACGGTAGAAGGCAAATCTAGCCGCAACTAATCAGCATCCAACGCACAATAGCTTGGTTAGTGGTTGAATTTTGTTGTTGAGAAGCCACAGGTATATTTTTCGCTCAAATTCTCGTTTGATGTACGTCTGAAGGAACGTTTGGTTGGTGTGCGCTTGGATGGATGCACTAAGCCATGAGATAGAATTGTTGTGCAGCACACAAACAACTTCATTTATCTTAATGCTTCACGTTCAGTGTTGGGAAAAGGGTTCAAGTGAACAGTTCAATATTGTATTCAAAATCTACATCACACGTTAGTTACCCGGAGGGAAAGTCGGTTTGTGCCACCAGACACTGAAAAAGAGGAATGATTAGGCAATAGGGTGAAATCAATACACTAGCGATGACGGTCGAACGTCGTTCGTCCCTACATCTGCACAGGGTTGCATCGGTATCGGAAGCGTTTGAAATGGTTTCAAAATTTTATTGCATCCGAATCCTGCTCCGATTTCAATCCAATGCACTTGCTCGCTTGCTGGTATAGCTTCGGCATTTGAGTACAATTCAGTGGACCGGAAATCATGACCTAACTCTAACTCTTCTATCGGTTTCGAAGGTGGAAGAACCGGTAAGCCGGAAATTAGATTGATTCGGTCGTGTTCTTCCGAAATGGGAATTGGATCCAAAAAAAAATCGAGATGATACTGTAGAACACAACACCTGTCTAACAAATGATTGAAATGAAGGCAAAACCTCCGGAAGAGAAACCTCTTTGAACTGATTTGCCTGCAATTCCCGGTGTCGAACCCGGATCGGGACAAGTGAGATTTAATTAAATTTGAAATTTATTTTTTTCTACCTGCGTTTGTAGTGCGAAGAGAATTGCAAACGAAATTAAACCGAGAACCTGCAGGCCAGGTTTAGTCTGCAGATGAGTAGAGGGCTTGAGTTTGGAGTGTTATTCCCCAAGTGTCAATAATTTAATAACACATCACGGTTGGATAAGCTAATCTCGACAAGGTGTTAAAGAGGATGCAGTGGTGGAACTGTAAATGAAAATCTGCACAATATGACCATGACCTACCTTGGTCTGTCTGTACATTTGTCTCTTTTTCTCCGCGCCCTTTAGTTAGGAGCAGAGTTGTCATCATTCCTTGACTGGGTGGAAATTTTATTTATGTTTATTCTCCATGGTGTACTTACCTCCCTGTTAGTGGACATGAATTATGTGTCCTCTTGCATTGTACGCCGTATCCGATTAGCGTCCATTTAGTTTCCCTCTCGGCAGACAACCGTGCTCCTCCGGGAGTCGTTCACGTGATTATCTCCCGCCGTACGGCATGTGCGAGTTGGACTCTAACACATCACCCAAGCGTCCCGGTTTTTATGTTTTATTTTTGTCGGCTGATAACGGATTCCCGGCGCAACATGCTTTGGCATGCCGTTGCCAAAATAGAACGGTGCGCCAAAGTCCCGTTTAATCTGGTTTTCGGTGGTGTAAAAATAAAACCACACAGACACACCACTGCGTGATCAAATGGCGGTTAGGAATGCAGAACGTTTGGGGAGACCGTTGATTGGCAGGTCCGTGGAGAAGAACAGGTTCCATGGTACGTGCGCCGTAGATGAAGAACGCCGAAGGAACTAAACCACCGTTCCAAAACGAACGGAAGAATCTTAATCCCAGTAGCAGCGAACCCCCATGGGTGTCCAGTTCGTTGACTTTGGAGCTGGCTTGATGTCTCCAAAACAACTCACGATCTAATCAATCCTTCCTCAACGAAAGGTGATTGAAGAAGGATTTATTGTTTCCTTCTCCAACGGGAAGTTGGATCTCGTTTCCAGCTCGATATCTATCAACAAAGTTGACGTGTTTACATTGGCCTGCAAAATACTCTGCATTGTACTAGTACCGCTCGGGACAGTTCACACTAATCATTGTACCTCACGACGATCGTGCTCGTTTTCAAATGTCAACCGCATAGGGTAGATCATTTTGCATATTTTGTTGCAAACGATTCTGCGCCTCCGATTGGATATTAGCTCATGTGTTTGTTGGAATGTCGTTCGAGGTAACTGATTTAAATTTGAGCGTCTGAGCAGCAGTTGCTCAACATTCACTCGGTGATGTGCGTGTGTATGCCGTTTAGCCCATAAATCTCGGCCCAAGCGCTGCTCACACCTTCGTACGGGACGAACATGGAGACAGTAAGTATGTTTCCAAAACCACGGCTAAACATTCCACCTCGCTGTTCCGCCTGCTCAGTTTCTTCGGACTCTACAACCAGATGCCCTTAAACTGATGACATTATGCAAAGGCAAAATCTTGCCCAGACGACCATTTCAGGACATTTCCACTTATCAGTTCGTTTTGTGTCGCTCCGATGGCGAGACTTCTCTTTGGTGATGCCCATTACACATCATTACATCCATTTCGATGAGGATTGACCGTATCTTGAGGAGTGACCGGTACGTTTGAAAGACGATGATCGGCATCTCAGCCATGATCGTTTGCTAATCGATTCGGTTTAAACACACCGGTTCGATGCTCCATCTGTGTCTTCGACAGTTCGCACCGGCGAACGTCAGTTTATCCACTAAAGCGTGTCTTGAATGCTAATGTCTCTGCATGGAAGGTGTTTTACCTTTCCTTTTGGGTTGGCGGCATCCCGTCAGCCGACAACAAAGCGCTACAATTGAGTGGAATTGCAAGCGTAATACGCTGCTATAAAAGAAGGAAAATAACTTCCACTGACGCTTGATTGCATTGGCGACCTTCCGCTTCATATTGCATTCATAATGCAACTAACTCTTTGCGAATTGTCAATAAATTAGCTGGTGCATATCGACGTCTATTAGCAGTGTGGTTCGTTTGAAGATACGGTACGTCTCTTTAATATGTCCCTTGCTGCACCGGCGGGGGCAATTGGAACTCCGCCCGGCTGTCATATAAATATTCAAATGCGCATTTTGAATGCACACATTCCATCAGTGTATCAAGTGCGACCACTTGAAAATGGTTATTTTAATGTATTGTGAACTGTACCGTGCTGCAAATTGCGAAGGGTTGCGCCATACTATCACTGCTCTTGGGACAATTGTTAACAATACAGAAAGACATTATTTTTCTATCCATTTGCGAAAACCTTCCTTTGCCGGTGTTATGATTGGATGGGGTTCGAAAATTGCTGTATAGGAATTGTGTGTAAAGTAAATGCTTGTCATACCCTTGCCCGAAAAGAAGGTTGATTGCTGCAAGTGAGTTGTTATGATCGATACGATCAAATGACGATCGGATGCTTTTAAACGTTATTGCCGCAAGTTAGTCGAAGGCTAACTGCGCCGTTGTATATTGACAACCGCGGTACAAGAAGGGCTGAAAATATTGCATTCTCACGTTCACCACATCATGCATCATGCAAGATCTACTGTCAATACCTGTTGCAAACCCACCATCCCAAAACCCCTAATTGAATGCAGTTGATGGGATGGTTCACATGGGCGAGCAAATTGGCGCTCATTACACCATCCAATTTGATTGATTCCACCGAGGGGTAAGAATTTACGAGGTTTACATTGCATACGGCCACCTACATCATCGATTTCATCATCATAATCGTCATCATCTTGCGATGATCTTCCCCGTAGCCGGCAACATGCATGTAAGTAATGGCTAAGTAACCCGATCGAAGGTATGGGAGAAAACCCCCGTCACCTATAAAAGCGGAAAAGATTGTTGGTAAAATTGGTGGAAAATGGGTTTTTACGTGCGGGTCGCGGTAAAAGGTTAAACCCATTAGCGGGGTTTCGCCGAACGAGCCGAATGCGGCGGAACACCGGGTACTTCTAAAGAGCGCGCCCGAAAGCGGTACTTCACTCAGGTGTGCTCGAGTGCATGTAAAATGACGAGTGGCCCCGTCTGCGGTGCATGTTCCGATGCGAGCGAGCATTAAATGAAACCGTGAAGTGCTTCACGGAGCTCGAGTACGAAGTCAGTAGAAGCCTCCGTGAAGCAGGAAAGGATTAATGTGTGAGCATCCCTCGGTTGTGCTTTTCCCGCTGGTGGAAGGTTGAGTGGAAGATTATGTCGTATGCGATAGACGTCGATGCTAGTGCGACGAAGAGAAGGAATAGAATCGGATGTCTTGAAGTGAAATGTTCCATCCTAGCAGAGACGACAATATTTAAGCGGTTTTAAGGAAACATGTTGCTCTGGCAACGACAAGAGGTCAATAAGTTGATAAGAAGTTACGTTTATGCTAGAACACTCGATTGTAAACATGGTGGTCTAATAGCTTTAATCTTCGCTTAAGATTTTGAGACATAAGCCCACCATTAAAGTACTTCAAACCAGGAAGAATAATGAACAAACATCATTGTTAAAGGGGGGAAATCTAGCAATGAGCTTAACATCGGCTTACATTTTCGTCTCAAGCCGTTCTTATCTTGATAAACCCCTGCCCAAAACTTTCACCCTCTTTGTGTGACGATTCCCAATAAACTTCCACCGGTACTGGAAGAGCAATATGTTCCATAACAACGCCATCCGTCGCACGTACTGTGGCAGCATTTTAAAATGATTTTAATTGCTCTCCAATCTGCCTTTTCGGGAACGTGTTTTAATTTTGCCCATCAAAATCGAGCTCTGTTCCCAGTTTCTCGGGTCGATAAGGATGCGAAACGGACCCGGTTCGTATGTACGTTCGGGAGGGTGGAAATTTTTAATTGAATTTTCACACATAGCCATAAAACCTGCCGTGCATTTCAATCGGTTACGTGACGCAAAACATACGCATCCAAAGCCCAAGGCCAACGCGCCCAGCTGCCGGGATGACTTTAGTTTGCGGTACAGCGCCACACCGTGCCGGACAGTTTCGGAAGTTTAATTGGAAATGGTTCTTGCAAAATTCCACCGTCCGTCCACAGACAAAACATCCCGAGGGCAGTCTGTGTGTGCAAAGCATAACGCATGATGGCGATGGGACATCATCTTGTTTTACCTTTGTCGCAACATCACTCATCAGTATGTGCTCGTAAATGTTTCTGGTCGCGTCCGGAGAACCCATTCCGTGGCTCTTCTGCTGATGGTCAGATTTTCCAGTTTCAGGTGTGATCTGTCATGGTCCTCATAAATCCTTTCATTTGACTCACGGTCCACAGCAGCGCACGTAGTGGGGGAAACCAGATGGATGGATCAATATTTATAATTACATCGTGTCTGACAACTTGGACACACGTGTGTGCATTCGTACAGGGAGGAAAAATCCATTTAGCTAAGATTTGAGGTAGGGCAATCTTTTAAGACATCTCGTCTATGAATCTATAAGTTTTGGATTTTTCAACTTATATATTGCAAGCATTGTAATTTATTTAGTATTGATAGCCATACTCAAACTATCTTTATGCGTCTATTGGTTATAATATCTTGTGTAATTATTCTACAAAGTGAGATTAATTATCCTCGATTTTTATCACGAGCGCACTGAACATAGCCAATGCAGCAGCGAAATGGATCCGTCGCGATAAGTTGGTACATAAAAAAAAAACAGAGTGGACAAAAAAGTGTCTTGAACGACCTCCAGTGGAATTGCTGCGGTCGTCCAAAAGTGGGCATGCCGTGCTGGAACTGGTTTCGAAACCGTGGATTCAACATCAAGATTTATCGATACCAATCAACGAAACACATAACAATCAAGGCGTACATTAGCTAGTGTGAACGGATAGGAGAGTTACCGGTGCTCAGCAGTTCCGAAATGTCCAACCATAGCTGGAACATCTTTTAAACGGGTACTTATCGATGGGACCGCTGTGATAGCAGACGAAGATTATGATGCGGGTTTGAATAATTACGCTTAATAACAAATCGTGCACTGAATCTTCAGTTCGAGTAGAGATCCATAAGGTAGAAATCAACTTAACGGCGCGGCAATAACGCTGAAGAGATGCTTATTGGTCAAATTACAATGATCAAGTAGTCATTCGGTGATAAGTATCTGAGTGTTTTTTTTTGTTTTTTGGGCCGAAACTCGAAACCACCCGATAAGGTCAGTTTTCTGTTTGTCGGGTTTTACGGCCAAAAACTCAAACGGGCAACACTCCACAATCAAACCCATTGAATGCCACGGACAGCACCGAAACCAGGACAGGTGAAAGGACACGGTCACTTTAGGACGATTAATTTTCAGCTTAATTAAAACACGAATAATTTGTGTCATTAGAGTTTGGTGCGATTAGCGATGAGAACCTATGGCTTCCCGCTGTTGGCCGTTTGAAGTTGCGTCTGAAAGTTGGCGCACAAACAATTCCTCAAACCGGTGACGACGCACTGCGGGACCTTTACGTTTTTTCTTTCACTTTAATGATGGTGATAAAAACAGCAATCACTAATTGACGATAAATGCCGAGCTGCGATGGGGGCTTCTGGAATTGAGCAACAGCAACAGCATCAACCTGACAATTATGGCGATAGCTGTTGCTGCTGCCACCACGGGATGTGTCTTGCTCGTCCCTTGTGTCGCTTTCGCTCTTGTGGTAAGTACCTGTAGTGCCAGAACCAGGTGATCTTACTACTATCCCACCGAGCATGTTTCACTGCCTGCACTGAGTGTGGAGTGGCCATCGGCGATGTACCGCTTGTCATATAGCTTCTCGAGTTTCGGTTGGAAGAATGTTGGCTTCTCTGGCCAACTCATCAGACACTCCCGGCGAGGTAGGAATCAGGTTCGCTTTGTTATCCACCGTTGTGACGGTTTGCTTTGTGGAGCTGGATTCCAGCGCATAATCAGAGCGTGAAGGATGTTTCAACCGGTGCAAAAGTGGTTCAAACCGATGAGTGTCGCAGGAATGTTTCAATTGCCACACAAGAACATCCGATCGTCGAACGTTGCCAGGTTTCTTGATGGGCTAAGGTGATCATCACTCCGTCCACATCACACGCTACGGGGAAAGTCTTCAGAACTCCGATCCTCGTAGAACGTAAGCAAGGAAAACGAGGGCTTAAATACCCATTTCCTTCCAAGTTGGTTCAAGTGCCTTTGTCTAAGACCAGTAGCAGGCACTATGTGGAATTACATTAAGAAGCGTTGGAGAAACACAGCATTAAATGTCTAACGCATCTCAAACTGTGGACAGGTGATTTACGATTCTCCGTTTCGTTCGCAACTCGTTACCCACTCACTAAATCGTCCCGTCAATCCGTAGCATTTCCTTCAACTCCGTGACGTCCATAAATATGGCGTCTTGTCAAAGCCGTGGCGACCGAGCGCTGAGGTCAAGCTGTTTGTGATGATCGCTTTAGCCACACATACACAGAAGAATACTGGAAGTATGTGCTGCTAAATGTCCGGGAAGGTTTATGATTCAGAATAAAAGGGAAATAATACTTAAAATAGCGAACCGACGTACTGGCGACAAGATCGATAACGACACAACGTCATCGATTGTTGTCCTAGGAGTCTTCGCGGTGAAGAAGACGTATGTTTGCTTTTCTTTGAGCCGAGATCAGCAGTCGACGTTGCTTTGGCATGTTTCACTTCGTTTCCTTTCAGCCGTAAATACCTAATAGCCGTAAATGCCGTAATTCCGCGTGCGATGATCAAAACTGTCATAAAGATCGGTTGTGGTGATCGTTGCAATCTCGAATACGATAATAGACGATAATTATGATAATCTCTCGATTGAATTATCTTCGGATCGACTAAACGATCTAACTGGATTGTGGATAATGCTGGGATGGAGCTGGAACTCCAAGAGGAAAGTTGAAAGATCGCACAAGATCAACCGGGTATGATGGAGTCGACTGCTCGTTTGGAGGCTATTGTTTGAAGGATGCTGATTCAATTAAAATTGTAACCTGTACATGTGCGTACACTGAGCAGAGTTGCCTGTATGTCGCTGCCAGCTATTTCCCAAGCGAAGTTTCTAATGGGACCGTGTAATGGTGGAATGGTTAACTAGCTAAACCCGGAGAACCAGAAATGATTTATGACAAAACAGTACAGTAGTACTGTGTCGTACCGGGTAACGAGTAGCAGCGAACGTGAAACAGTACATATACGCAGGGTAGATTTTTTTTTTTGCCTGTTTGGAACTATAGCAGTATACATCCTGCACGGTAAAACTCTGGCGACGGATAAAGGTGATGAAAGAAATCGATGAAAATCATACCGATATCGATGACAGAATCGCACAACGCACTGATTTCATTAGATTGAAACATTGTGTGGAAACATGTATGCACACCAAACCGTCCCAATCCATTCAGCCAAACCCTAGATGGATGGTTTATCCTTTTAGAGAGACGTCAGCTAGGTTTCTCTTTTTTTTTTTTTTGCTGTCGTTGCGTGAAGCGCCGTACATGTATGATTGTGTGGAATTAATACAAAATTGAAGATTTAAGGCTTATCTGGCAGGTTTGTCGCGCCAATGTGGGCATAAATCAAGGCATCAAAAGAGGGCTTTAGGTTTTTTTACTCCATCCCGTACCTGACACCAGCACCCCGAATAGATGCGGATGCGAGTGTGAGAAATTGGATCCGGGTGATATGTGAATGAGAGGCGTACCAGAATGCGTCGGGGGCCTAGCTCTGACGGCTGCCGCCGGTATTAGAAATGCGCATATGATACGAGATTATTTATGCCGCTTTAACCGCGTTCATGTGATTGATGGCTGCGACAACAGACCAACCTGATGGGAGAGCGAAGGAGAGTGTGTGGAAGAAAGAAGAGGCAAAGGGTGAAATCCCACCCCATTGGGGGCAGTGCTACCCACACTGGGGATGGAAAACTGATCTGGTCGGTAGCGATGATCTCCTCCATCACACACATACCCCAAACGGGCCATAAATATTGACATGAAAAAGGTTTTGACACCGCTGTGTAATTTTTGTTCAACCGGGTCCACCTTTTTTCCAGCGGGGCGGTGGCACATTTTCCCGCTTTCTACCCAAAGGTTTGCGCATGGAAATCAATTCCCCTCCCATCGTGTCTGTGGAAACTTTCACTTAAAAATTCGTTGCACTTGGCTGGAGGGAAAGAATGTCCCTATGCGCGCACACGTGCACACGGGAATGGTTACATTTATGGAATTGCATTACGTTTTCTACTACCTTATCGTCCTTCACATGCTCCTCCCCTCCCCCAATTGCAGCAACCATTTATTTGCCTATTTATCATAATAATAACAGTTTGTTTGTCGTTTTTCTTTTTCTCCCTGTGTCTGTCTCTCCATAGGTAAGTGAATCCTCACAAGTCATCTGGTGGTACCGAAGAAAGATACCTTAGAGGCAGGTTTTTTCCTGTTCACCTTCTCATCGCGCATTATGCACCGTGTCAGCTCCCGCCGGGTGTGCAGGTTTCCATTTTTTGCATACAACCGTGTGCAATCCGAAGGTAACTCCATCCCCGACCGGGTGCCTTGGGTATGCAACTGTCGTCAACGGTGTAATGGTGCGTCACCCATAGTATTCGATGATCAGCGTGATCGCGCCCCGGGGTTGAGCCATTTTGTAAATGGGCAACGAATATCTTTATGTGCGTGTGACTACCCATTCGTGCATGGGTGCTTTCGGTAGGCATATGCTGCATTATCGATGCATTCTTTATAAGGCGTCCTTTTTGTCTTTGTAGATCATGTGGCCTTGCCAAAATCGCTCAGACGAGTGATGCAGGTGATCGTTTCACTTTCGCCTTCGTTTTTTATGTCCGCACGTCCGGGAGATTAATGATGGTCGACTTGCATGATGATGACCGTGCGATGGAATGGAACACGATTTACGACCAAACACTAGCTCGGCGCACACCGCCTGAACGTCCAGACGAGATGATGCATATTTCTCTCCCCGTGGAGGATGCACATTAATGCTGCATCCGGCAACCGAAGATCAGTGGTGGTAGTGGATGCCGAGTGATGGTCATGTTCGACCTGTTCTACACCCGGCATTGACGTGTGCCGGTGGCAGACAGACGACGATGGATCAGTTGATTTCTGATGGGTTCGACGAAAGGGAAAAGAACCGCGCACGCTGGATCAGTGAAAGTTTGTCTCGTTTTGCACCCTCAAGGGAAAGAAAACGCAACTGCATCATCCGTCGTTCCTTGATGAGCGAACCGGATCAGTAGGTGTTGTGATGGATGATGGTACAATTTGGCAAGCCCGGTAGGGATAGCGAAAGTGACCAGCAGGATGAGCGAAATCTTGCAGAGAAATTATGATTTTTAGATTGACGTTTGATTTATATCGCTAATCGAATGTAATGAAATTTTATTAGAATTGAATTGAACGCGTGATTGATGAGATGAAATATTCAAACCATATATCAGGAAGGAGAACGGGGTTAATTGGCGAGTCATTGGGGTATTCTTTATGTATGGCTAAAGCAATCCGCCATGGTCGTTTTCGTTCATAATAAGCGTAATTAGAAGCAGGCGGTGGTGAGCGTTCGGTGTCAGCCCCAAAAGCTATCGCAAGAACTAATCTAAAATTGTTTGCCCTTCCTGTCTGAATCCAGTCGGGGGGTACATTCAATTAGTTTTCCACTTTCGGGACACACACGCAAGCCTGGCGGCTAAAAACCCCACCGGAAGTAAGCGATCTTTAGCGCTCTGTATGCATGCCGCCATTACGTCCAGGAACCGTGGTCGGTTGTTCAAGTTCTCTTCATTGTAGACTTCGAACCAGTGTAGCTGGGCTACCGGTTCTTGGAACTTCAGCGGTATGGCAATTTCTTGCGTTTGCCAATTTCAAACCCAAAGAAGCATCTCTTTTCGTGCCTGTCACAAAAGGCTCACCCGAGAAGGGTAGGTTTATTGAAATTAATGAATGAAATTAATTTAGTAAAGATCGCGTAGCCGACGCAGAGGAGAAAAAAATCAAGAATCAACCGAATAATTCACCGTCCAGACCTACATATATTCACATTTTTCGTGCTCTCTTTACGATATGCGTGGGGCAACATTTGGGAACACATGTGTGGATAACGCTTCTCTGTTTGCGTGGCGTAAAACTCGCAAAACATACAAGAAAAGAAGCCGATTTTTTACCGCACTTTGAATATTACATCGTTCAAAGTTCGCGGCAGTACATTGGGAAAAGAAAATATTTCTTTAAAAAAAATAACGTCAGCGAGTTCAGGTCACCGTTCATCAGGCTGATGAGGATATCACTAATTATAGTTACACGGCCGGGTTAATTCTCGTTCAGGCGTCACTCCACAAAAACCCCGTCAGACATCTTTGGCACTCGAATTTCCGGCCTATGAATCACAAACATTGAGTTGAAGCGCTTTTTTCTTGCATTAAGTTGAAAGATTGCAATTAAGGCGTCTATTAGGTCGTTTGTAACTCTTCCCTATGGGAGGCACACAGTAGCGTAGAACGCTCACAAAATTAATTGAAATAAAATCACGCTGCAACTGTCGTGTGCTGATGCACGTCGCACATGCAATTTAGAAAGTACAGACACGTACCCAATAAGTGTATGCGAAAGGAAGTAACGCACTAGAACAAACCTACCAGCGTGGACTTAGCAAAGCAGCGGGTTTCCGTTGGTGGATTTCGTTCTAATTGAATTCGCACTCACCACTGGCAATTGCTACGTTGTCGTCGTTAGTGTGAAAAACGACCGACCCGCTACGTTCCGCCGTGGTGACATATTCTCTTCATTGTATTCTCTATTTGGTTCGTTGGACACGCGAGACTAGGCGCATGGAAAGGCGCAACTTAAACAAACGCGAAGATAGGAAGAAAAATTGCATAAAAGGTTTTCGGTCACTTTCCGGCATTCAGTGGCGGTTTATGGCCCATACGGAGTGGGGAATCTATGTTTTGCTGCTATTTCCATCGAGACATCGTCTCGACGTAGAATAGAACATGCCAGAGCACATGCTATGGACGCCTACACCATTCGACGTTGTCCTCCTACACACACGCAAAAGTAACATTGAGCAACTCCGGGACAAAACTCTCTCCTCCACGCGCGTTTTATCCCCCGCTCGTGATCGACCGGTTTCCGCCGGTGTTGGTGGGAGTTTGGTGATAAATAATTGCCTTGATCCGCGCGTTGTGTTGTTTTGGCATTCTTTTAGTTGTTGCAGAACTGCTTCTGTTCTTGTGTGTGGGGTTATGTCTGACGAGTTATTGATAGTATATATACGAAAAAGAAAGATTGTATGGAGGAGTTATGTTTGTAGGAACACACCTCATTCGAGTGGTAATAAACCCAAAAGAGTTTGGAAATTATACGGGCATTACTTCGGGTGAAAATGGCTGTTGGAAAAAACTCGCATACTCGATTGCATTTGAAGGCTCCGGCGAGATTCGAACTCACGATCTCCTGTTTACTAGACAGGCGCTTTAACCAACTAAGCCACGGCGCCGTTGCGTATTTGGTAGGCATTGTGCAAATAAATCATACGTGGCTACCGTGCATATATCTTGCGCGGTGCAAATTTGCACCCTTATGCACCTGAACAAAAATTAACAGTTTCAATTGCATTTTAAACTTTTTTATAATATTCTCATTTATTTGTAACATTGCTGTGTGCTCTACGCTGTGATAAAATCAGAACCATTTTAAAAGGATAAATAATCTCTAGAAGCTATTTTGTACCGTTTCCTACCCATCCTTCAGTCGCTTTAATATTGCAAATGCTCGAACTTCGAGATTGCAGACACCTAGTACAGAGGGTAGAATGATTCATTTTCATATTTTCACATGATTTATCCGGAAATTTATAGCCCCGGAACGTACCCGTTGTTTGTTGCAGGCGCACGTTCGATACGCGTGTTCGAGCCATGTGGGAAGGTGGAGAGTTTTGGTTTAGTCGTTTTCATTAGGAACTGTTGTGAGGGAAAAAAGGTATTAAAACGGATAAAGGAGCAACAAAACGAACAGAAAAGCAACATCCAATTTTCCTGCCGTGTATGGTTTTTTTTCGAACGCTAAACGTGGTTGGTGGTCGGGTGGTCGGATATTTGGTAGGAGTTTTTTTTGCGTCGAGTAAAAAAGTTTGCTCTCCATTGCTTTTTGTTGTCTGGCGTACAACATCGAACAAACTTTTGTGACCTGCTCACACACACTCGCAGAAACACGTCATGTACATGCCCTTGGAGAACGTCTGCATTAAACATTGTGAACGCAACGGATGCCGTAGAATATGATGATGATGCGGCTGCATCTGTGCACGCAGAAGCGCAAGGCAATGCTTATTTGTTCAATTTTGATCGTTTGCAAATTTATTGGCTCACTTTAGCAATCCGTTGTTTTGCTTTCGTCAATGATCTTTTGGGTTTTTTTTCGTATTCTGTTTCCCATGTGCGTCGTGTTTGGTTGCACTGTGTTTTATACACAACCGATCAAAGGATTTTAGACCAGTGCAAAATGCTACCAAATTCCAAAATGATAAAAAAGATGACACACATACCCATCCTTAGTTTTGGTTTTTCCTGTGACAGAAGCGAACGTTGAAGTGCGATTAATTATGCTGAATTGGCAGAAAAGTATCCTTCCTATATGCTCGATTTTATTTCGTATCCACTTTTTGTTGAGTTGTGAAGGATAATTAATGACACTTGAATGATGGTGGGCGAAAGCGACTGGTAGTGGTTTGATAGTGCCCGTTGTGCGTGTTTATTAAACGCTGTGTCCAAACGCTTTGGCATGAGTTTGAAGAACCCTTCGCGTGCTACACTATCGCCTCTATCCTCTGTGTGCATGTTTGCGTCCTGTGAACTCATTTCCGCTTCCGAGGGATGACTAGCCGACCGGATGCAACCTAGGATCAGACGTGCCAAAGTGATTGATGATAAAATGATGGATCAAATTGTCCTGTGACGATAAGCTGGTAAAATTTGCTTTGATTTACTCGGCAGTTTCGACAGGAAGTTGGAGTTTCGGGAGCGTTCATAATTTATCACCACACCATCAGCGGAATTGGCCGTTGTAATTAGCCTAAAGTGCTGATATTAGGTGCAGATACCACATCAAAGAAGGGATAATATTTGGCAATTTGTTCCCGTCAGCGGTGTTATCTACATCGTTCCGGATGTAATTCATTTGGAAAATGTTGACTGCAGTTTTAATGGAATATTGTCATTTATGTTTGGAACCAGGCAAACAGGCGCGGGAACGATTAAATCAATATGCATTTAGTGGATTAATGACAAAAAACATTCTACTTGCATTTCAAACCAATGATCCAAAATAAACATAAACGGAACGTTATTTGATATAGCGGAGTGGTTTAAAAGTCACTCGAATTAACTACCATCAGGAAAACAATGTTGTTCTTCTATTCTTATCCATCTGTCTGGACGGTTTCTCGCCATTGAGCAAACATAAAAGACACAATCTGAATGAATGAAGGAATTTGCATTTCCTTCAGCCCGATGCAAATCGGCATTAGCTCTGAATGAAATTTAATTCCCTGTTCTTGCCCACGGGAAACGGGTCGAATTTCTAATGGAAGCAAGAATCAAAAGCAAAAGCACTAAGAACTTCGAAAGACAAACAAGACGAAGGAAATGCTAAACGACAAACACACACAAAAAAACGACCGCTCAACTACAGAGTGAAATCATGCGAGAGTAATTTAATTCAACTTTGGTTGCCTTGGCCTTTGCAAGGAATCATTGCTCTGGGAACGATTTTTTTTTCGGAGATAATTGTGGGAGTAGTCGATCCGTCGGACAGCAATACGCAACTCTCCCACTACGTATGTGCCGCGCTTAATGACATAATCATTAGTGGCGAATGATGGAGCTAGGAAGAATTGAATATTATTCAGAGAAGATGGTCTGAGTTAATAATCCGGTTCCAAAGTGGACTGGACAATGTCGAAGAAGAATATTGGCAAGGATATGAACTTGACCACCAACACACACCGAATGCCGAATGTGGAGGTGGACAGGTTCCTTTAGGGGGTCTTTTTGGTGTCTTGCAGGAATTAATCCGTTCATGGACCTCCTGGCTGTGATGATGCAATGTGTTGATGAGAACGGAAATGCATTTTATTGAAAAAATACGTTTTAAAATGGTTTCAGATGCAATAAGCTTTCAGCAAAAACTTTGTTTGAGCTAATATACCGAATGTTGTGGATCTCTCCTCTTGGTGAATCTCCTCTGATTCGGATTAACATAACAATGTGAAGTCCAATAATTATATTTAAATATCAGACAAAAAATAGCAAGTGGGTAATCGCAATATATATCCAAAAGTTGAGGACATATTCAATATTCAGATTTGAAGGTTATTCAAGAATATCAGCTTAAGGTTATTTATTTGCTAATCCAAACGGAGAATTCATTCAATTATCTACACAGCCATAAGAATAGTTTATCAGTAAGCTTCATGAATAACACTTTTCAATGATAAAAAAGCAGCAGTTCATACATTACCCTTGTACAATCCTTTCGCAGTGGTCACCTCATGCAAATACATCCCATTCAATGATATGTGGTTCGATTGCATGTCTAGCAACAGTTCTCCGCCGAAATTTGCACTATTTTCCCACACTCCCCGGTATGCTCTTCTCCAGATTCAGCTACCATCTTTCGATACGCCGTTTGTTATCATCCGAAAATGTGTCCCACACATTTGCACTCCCGATGGTGCGGAGCACACGATGATCCCACGGTTTATTCCTACCCCAGCAGCAGTCTTTTGAAGTACGTTTGGGTTCGGTTTGATGTTCACGAGCGTACCCGTACTGGGAGCTGATGTTTTGCGCATCAAACACGCACAAAACAACACAACGCGGTGGGCGTGTATGGGCGATCCGGAATTGAAATATTTGGCCAGTTTTGTAGTTTTGAATAATTGATTTTTCATGCGGAAATTTCAATTCGTACGCAAGCTGTAGCGTGTTGCGTTGTGCACTTGCGAGTGGCTATTGTTTATTTCGTGTGGTTTTGTCCTCAACGGACGTGGGCGAACTTTGTTTGAGATGTGACAGTTTTTCGGGAAGCAATTCGTTTCGCATATGTATTTTTTATTTGTTTTACTCTTGGGTTAACCAAACCTTGAAATAAAATGGTGTTTTTATCGTAATCGAAAACCTTGTTTATGGATTGAATACAAGAATAGAAGCATTAAAATGAAACTATCGAAAGAGGTTTAATGTCATAATAATGAAATCGTTCCAATGATTGAACTATGTTTATGTTTTTATTCGATCGATTTTTTTCGATCCAAATTGCAAAACATGACGAGCTTTTTCGTTGTACAACCAAATGGAACGGTTTCGATCGGTAATCTAAATGTGTCATCTAAATAATCACCCGTCGATAAACTGTAATCAGAAACCGATCAACCATGGTTAAACGCTTCGTCGATTTCCGGTTCTGCGTTTACAGTACCGTGATCTAAACAAGCCTTCAAATCAAACAACACATTTCCAGATTTACGTGTGTTCCGCAACAGACGGACGATCAAATACGACACCCCGTAAATGGAAAACCTCATCCTCTGAAATCAATTTCTTCCTTTCTTGCTTTACACTGCGAACCAGAGGAAATTTGATACGAAAATCGTTGCCCACCATTCATTACACGAATGACAGGATCAATAAATGTGTTACTCGAAAAAGGTGTCACAAACTCACACCACCCGATCGGACCGTGTACGAATGGGCAGTATTTTGCGAACGAGCCAGGCGGATACAGAGAACTGCAAACAGACCAGGACAAACAGGGAAAAGCTTTACGAACCGTAACCGATCGGATAACAATCGAACATGAATAATCCGAGTGTTACGGGGTGTGTTTGTGTTGTAATATCGGTTTTTATATACAATTCGACACTTTTGCTTCTCTTTACAACTGTGTCCTTATGTATGTACTCCACAGACACAAAGAGTGATGCTGTGACAATACTTTGAAACTCTATAAAGAGAGCCTATTGTCCTGCATGGAGGACTTTTCGACAGCTGTTTGTAACGCGTAATCATCGGTTGAAGTTCACATAACGGAGAAGGAACCGTAAACAGTTCGGCAAAAGCCAAACAGTAGTGTGTGTCGGCTGATCTATGGAACACCACGACAACGGATCAAGAAGCCAATGCTTGCTGGTGAACACCGGGTTACGTTTTACAACCAGGATAATCAAACAATGCGCAGCAGTTAACAACGACGGCGCAAAAGAATTGCGGAAA
Organism: Anopheles minimus; assembly: GCA_000349025.1. Classification (NCBI taxonomy): domain Eukaryota; kingdom Metazoa; phylum Arthropoda; class Insecta; order Diptera; family Culicidae; genus Anopheles; species Anopheles minimus. The sequence continues at coordinate 4,249,229 of KB664277.1, forward strand.
CATGCGAAACTACCAATAAAAAGTGGATGCTATTGGGTCGCTTCCTTGTTTTGCTACTTCCGGTTTCCTGTGTCCGTCCCAGCCCGTGACGGATGATGAGATTCGCATGCACCCAACCGTAACGAGCGAAACGTGCATGGAACGAAATAACGTATCCTTCAGCCATTCAGGACATTGTCATGTGTCCGGAATCGAATGGACAGGGAGGCCCAAAAATGCCGACAGGCACCAACAAAAAAAAAAAGCGGTCTCCACAAAAGCGAACATTTTTCCTTGAAGGCATCAACGCTCCGGGCGAATTGTTCTAGCTTGACTGGCAACACTGTCCCAGCTGTCACGCTAAGCAACGTGCTAGCAACGCCTGGAAGGTAGGCTACACGCAATGCGTTTCTCACGTCGTCTGACACTCAACGGGGGATGCTGTGGCAGAAGAAAAAAAAGCAATATAGTGTCACAGATCTTCAAGCACAGGGTGGAATGGACGAACCCAAAATGTGACACTGACACTCGCACTGACAACTAGTGGTAGATGAGCTATTTCAGCTACAGGAAGAGAGCCCTTCGCATCCCATTGCCTGACGTGATTGTGTTACGTCCGTGGGATAGTGTTGACGCACTAATTCTTAGAGTGGGCTATAAAACATAGGCATTAATGTGTGGAAAGCGAATGCGCTCGGGACTACGTGTCGTAAGCTAATATGTTTATGCTAATGTGGTTGGTATGCTGGCGAAGATTGGGCGACAAATTTGATGAGCTTTTCACACCCAGCTGTCACCGGATGAATCGGGATGAAACGTGGTACACCCAAGGAAACCATTATCGCTCGCCTTCCTGATATTTCATCGCCCTTTATACATCGAAACGCATCGATTGAACGGGTCAAATGGCTTCTTATTGACCCGCCGAAACGACGTTGCTTTTAGAGTTAATGGGCAGCCAGGGTCTCACGGGACACGTTTGTAGGAATGGAGCGAAAAAAACACATCTCCCAAAACGATCGGTTCAGACGATGATCGTACGTTTCACTTTTCATTTACGAAGGCATTAATAACCCGTTTTTAAGGTCGGATGCCCTCTCATTATCTCGTTATCTATCGTGTTTTCCGCGGGTGTTCCGTGACGGAGGCTCCAACCATTGATGCTTGCATGTGAACCGAAGAAACCCCTTCGTTTAAAATGGAGGTTTTGAGGATGTTTCGCCGGATATCTTCAAGGGTGCAATATATCACTGTCGGTTGCAGTATGTGCTGCTGACAGGGGGACTAGTTTCTGTTCTATTAGTACAACCTTTTTTTTTTCGAGTCATTACCGGTTTCATATAGCATTTCACTTCCTTTTTTGTTGTTCCTGAAAGATAATCATGCTTAGCTTTCATTTTTCATCAATTTATCTCCCATTTTCTGTTGTGTATGACACAAGCAGTTCACGATAAATAGCTCAGTCGCTAGACCAATCAATTGAACTACCTCTATAGATTGAGTTGCAGAATGTATGAAAAACCATGGAAAGTCTACAAAAAGAGATCGACCGTAGGTGAAAGGGGCCCAATGCAATGTACCTAATGCTGTCTACCTTAGTAGATTTCAGATCCAAGCGTAGGATTGTCTCTAACGAGCTTGAATGACGGTGCCTCTGATGTCCAGATATTAAGTACCCTACTTTAGCAAATTGTTATGACATGTGGAAGTAAACAAAGGTTATGTACCATTGCGCCTCCACAAAAACTGAGCACTTTTATCGCATTCAATCAATTCCATCCATTGTAGCAGGGTTTCTATTCGTCATGAAGTAGGTTTTGTCCACGGTTTGCAAGTCTTGCAAGTAACGCGAATAAAAAGCTAAAGACAAAAAGGAACTATTACCTATGGAAGGAACACTATTTACCTGCGGGATTTTTCTGGTGATGGATGTGACTGTGACACAGTCTAAGAGTTGAAACGGAAAGCCATTTCTCTCTTTCGGCGGTCAAGTGGGGCACTTGGCAAAGCAACGGTGACAGTTTGGGTCACGAATCTATGTGGAAATAATTACCTTTCCTATGGTTAGGATAGCACATAGAGCAGCCGCTACTGTAATGGGATCCAGCAATAACCATCATACACACAAAAAACGCGACATAATGACACCAATTTCTAGAGGAGACCTACCGAGAGGTTACGGCAAACATGCGACAAACCCACGACATGTTTGACGCCTCGCTAGTTTGCGTCGGTAACTTCCCTTAATGTCCGTACCATTTTCATCGCCGTGCGGCTGTGGGATAGATATTGGCAGGAATGTCGGGAAAGGTGTCGAAATGTTCCAGGAAAATCATCACTCTCGGCACACGGTCCCACACGTTGCTAACGGTATCGCTCTTAGGAAAAAAAAACACAGAGGGGAAATGAGTTTTCTTCTTTCCTTTCCTAGTGTTAAGACACAACAGCGGACGAGGAACATGTTTTTTCCACACGAAAATGGAGCCAATTTTTAAGTTAAAATATTGTTAACCATAATATATTTATCATTTTAAAAAAGCAGCACCATCAGCAGCAAAAAAAGAAACAACAAGCACAACTAACCTCTTATTGAAATGCATCTCGCTCTGTGTGCCCGCATGAGAAATGAAACATGACAAGCAAATTTCACCCGGTACAGCTTCATCCCAGCCTGTGTATTTCATGACATAATTTATGTGTTGCATTTAATCTTCTCGCCTGGCATTAGCCTGTTGTTCTGTAAATGCCGATCTGCGTTGCATCCACGCGCAATTCATTCCCAGCGCTGGACGGGAGAACAGTGAATAATGGTGAACTTTATCGTATTTCCGCTTCATTTCTCATCATGGCAGCCACATATCAATTCGGTTTTGGAGGTTTGTGTTTGTTTGTTGAAAAAATGGCGTGAATGAAAATGATGCATTCTATTCTTTAGCACAAAAGAAGTAGCTAGAAGTGATTCCAACATTTTAACATGTTTTTCTTGGACAAAACCTTCCTCGTCGAATAGGGATGATATTGACAGAAAAGCCACAATGACAATAAAAACAAACTAGAAAAAATCTGGAAGCTGTACATCAACATTACATACGGACTCGTTGTCCACCTGGTTTTTTTGGGGTGGGATAAAAAACTTCCTGTCGTATAATATGGACATCGACGTAACCTTCGCACCAGAATGTGAATGAAAAAGTTTCTAATCCGCAACAAAGTCACAACAGCACGTCATGGGTGCTTACCTCGTATTTTGCTGGTTCGATGTCAGTTTTTCCCCTACGCTTCAGTACAACGGGAAGGTGTTACTGAAGGGTGGGGAGAAATAGTACACGAAAAGATAAATCTGAAACATGAAACAACCGTTTCGGTGTGTTGTCGTTCGTCCCACCCCACTAACGCCCTTGAGAACTAGCATCCCTCAGGGTGGAATTAGAATTCCACACCACCGGCCCTTTGTCACCGGTGGAAAATCTTGCTCCGTCCTTCAAACAACATTTTCCAAACTGTGTTCGGTGAGTTTCGGATATCCGATTTGCACAGCAGCACACAGCTGGTGCTGCCATTTGCTTGATAATTCCACTCAATTATGATAATAGCCAATCGTCGAGAGTTGTCGTCGTGTGGCTCTCAAACATACACTGAACAACATTTTCCGGTCGTTGCCTAATCCTTTCCTGCTGCCAACATACCGTGCGGGAATAATTGCATTTCGGTCAAACAGAAGAAGAAAAAACAAATTCTAGTGCTCCATTTTTTTATTCCCAATTCCAAACATCAGCAATGCCAACACTGAATGCTGGGGGAAGCACTTTTAAACGAACACCAACAAAAAAAATTAGCTGATGATACTTTTCCTTCAGCTGCAGATGACAAACGGCAACCGATTGGGGATGACACATTTTTGGCACCATCGGGATCATCCACCTTTGTTGCACGCATTCCTTTTTTTCCGGTTGATTCTAAATTCACAACTCCTTCTCATCCCCCAATTGGAGTGCAGTCATATGGTGATACAGATTTTCGTTGCTGTCCAACACTTCGTTTGACAACCGGCAGAAGAGGAACCACCCAGATATGCAACAAGACCTGACAAGTACGCCTGTCATCATCATCATCATCATCATTGGCAGAACGGTTTTTGAAAGCAATCAAATTCAATTTGCATAAATTACATTGTTCTAATGGATTTCATAAAGTTTGTTGGTTTTCCGCCTGTTGTCGATCGGTTTTGTGGGAAGTGTTCGGACGTTTCTGTTTGTCGTGCAAATGAAATTTGATAAAAGCATCCATTTCGGCCAGGGAACGTACTTTCGAAGGGGCCGGATTATGTTGAACCGTTGCTACCCTGAACGACTATTTTCATGGATTATTATCTTAAACGGTTGCTCGTGTCCGCGCGATTTGAGTGAGTTAATGGAGCGAAGTGGTGGCACCTTGTCCAAATGAGGGTAAAATGATTGGATAGGGCTTTGCTTGATGCTGTTGCCTTTTACAAGGATAGGATGAGTTACGCAACGTCACCAGATTGTTTCATTGTTTTATTTATGCGTGGAATTATGGAATTTAATTTTTTTTATTTTGCTTTTTCCTGTGTTGTTACATTTTTGGTGAGTTATTGGGACACTTCTCATCGGCTATGGCTCTGTAGGTTCTTACATCGTTCCAATAGATTAACCCCGCGCAAACATGAAGAAATAAATGTCTTGCGATGTGTTCCATTCCGATTACGCATTAATGCGATCGCGCACCAAGTTCGGCCGGACCGGATCCAATGGTTCACCCCCGTTCCGAATATAGGTTAGGGAAGTGATCGACTTTTTACCGACACACTGCTCAACCGCGACCAGTACAAACTGTACCAGGACAAACAAAGCACAAGATCGTGCTGCCGTGAAATGAAGTCAGTGGCCATGTCGTTACGTTTGCGGAGGACCGTGAGTGAGTTTTTAACGGTTTTTGAGTTCACTGAACAGCAGCTCGTCGTCGAGACGGAAGAGTACAGTGCAACAACCGGTAGAACGTGTGTGCTTGTGTGTACGTATATCGCTAGAACCGGATCAAGGGAAAGAAACACGTGCACGTGTTAAATGCTTGCGGCCATTTGGGTCTGTTTACGTATTGCTTCTTCGTTTGTTTCTTACTTGCTGCACGTATGAAATCATATTCTAGAGGTGTTTTTCGAGGTAGTTCATACGTTGACGCTAAATCGAAGGAATTTTTCTATCAGTTAATTGATTTCTTATCACTTATAGTTTTTTTTCTGGATTGTTTGACATGGATCTCCCAAACTGGATAACAACACGTCAGTTTGATGTTGCAGTTCTAGAGCATATTTGATTGATGTGGATCGGAATCGGCCCTTAAATTGAGTGCTGACGCCTTGTCATTCAGAGCACTGTTGTTTGATCAGTGATAGTGCACTGATATGGCTTCACAGATGGAACACCGAACGGGATCACACCGGGTAGCTTGTGCTACCAGGTTCATCGACCGCGCTACACGTGTGCACTGAAACTGGTCATCGTTCTATCCGCTAGCATTATCGTAGAACGGGACCATGTCACTCACAGCGAGATCATAATCCAACATCAAAAACAATTTCAAATCCTCACTTGGAAACGACGACACACACACACACATCAAGGTTAATTTTTCAAACGACTTCCAACACAAACTCTCGGATAGCTTGAATCCTTAAGGATGATTCGAAAGCTAGCACAGGAAAACAAGCCCCGGTACGAACGTACGCTGCTTTCCCGGGAGTGTTTGACTTTATCATAATTAGATTTTCCAATTTGGCCCTATTGCCGTGGATGTGCATGATGTTCCAGCATGCATTTCTGCAATGAAAAGATCAATATGGGTTTGGCGACATTCTTCCGCCCGGGACGATGATATATGGCGCGTGGAGCCTTCCCGTAGTGCGGCACCATTTTCATCATCCGTCACGTTTGATGTTCACGCTGTTTGGATGTTTGGCTGTTTGGGGATCCTGTCATCCAGAGTATGCCACGGTTGTGAATGTTTTTTTTTTGCTTTTAAAACGCGACGTTCTTCCTTTGATGCAATCTCTAAAGAATTCAGGTGTGCGCTTTAAGGATGATTTAAATTTGAGTGTCAGGAGTGACTTATCATAAGTAAAAATGCAACCCCTTTTTACATAGAAAACTGAAAGTTGACAAACTGCTACAAATTATACCCTTCAACAAAGAGGAAGTATAATGTTTGCATGATTTAACTAAATTGATTCAAAACGATCCATCAACACCGGGACAGATACTTGGTGTCTCCTTTCCACTGCAGATAAGTAATCACCTCTACAAATGACCGTGAAAAGTTCAAGCATTAGAAGTGCTCGATTGCTCGCCCGGTATGTGTGGCGTGCATCGTTCTTCGCGTCACGCAAAATTATGTTCCGGATTAATGCGACACAGCAGCCAACGAGACACTGTCGTACCTTTATCTTACGGACCGCTCTGCACAGTGTTTATGTTTTGCATAGTTTCCGATGGCGGGGAGAGTAGTTTCGGTTCGTTTGCATACTTCACAAGAAGTAGCAGAGACGGAGTCTATCGCACTTAGCCAAAATGGGAGCTGCCATTAGAATCGGCAAACATGTTCATGTATCTTGAAGTGTTTGGATAACGTTTATTTTTGTCTCCCGGTTAAAGTGTTGGGTAAGTTGTTGGCTTTAATTTTACACTCCTTCATGCCCTGTGGATATCTTTTTCCGGTAAAGAGGATCTTTAATGTTCCCCAAACCGCCACACCACAATGGCTTATCTTAAACACATTCAGACCGCGTAACGCGTCAGTACGATCGGATAGAAGTGAATGAAGGAACTCCAACCGACCCATTTCCACAGGATATCCACAGTGTCAGATAACAAAATTGAGGAAGAAAAATATGCAAATCGGTTGAACGAAACGTGCCTTTGGTTTGGCAACCTCCCACAAGGAGTGGTAGTCCTATCGCATCGACCCATCGCTTGCGCCCGAATGGTATGCAAATGGCAGTGCATCATGTCGGGGCATGTCAAATGGTAAGCGGAAACATCTTACCAGGTTCTCCTAATTAGTTCACTCTTTCAATTCATTCCCGTGTCACCGTTGGGCCGGCTTTGGGGTTTTCCGATTCCGAATATACGACTGCGCTTAGCTTTAACCGACTGGCTCAATGCCAAAATGACGCTTCAAAATGTCCTCCATTACGGGGTGGAGTGCTGAATTGGCAAGCTTTATCGCCGGAACGAAGGAGACAAACCCGCGTGTGAAACTTCCGGTCGGGTGTCATGGAGAAAGTCGACCAATTTACAACATTCATTCGCAAAGCTTCCGGCTGTCGTGGTTGAATGTTTCCTTGGCAGTATTTCGCCGCCTGTCTGGAATTGTCCAGCCGCTAGAGTCATTTCGTTTCGCAAAATGTTCTGCATGATGCAAACGGAATGCCAAATATGTTTCAGCTCGAGAAAGTCACATGTAAAACGTTGTGGGGATAGCGCTCATTCAGAAGAAGAACTTTTTGTACTGTTGTCCCGGTTCCTTTGTAGCATGCTGGAAAATTTTCCCAAACACTGTTGCGTGGGTTTAAATTTTGTCTTCGTCTTAAGCGGTTCCTGCATTCCGGTTGGACGATTGCACTGCAGCCAAGGGAGGCAATGGCTCCACTCTTGCCACAAAGAGAAACCGCCGAGAAGGCTGTCTGCCGGTCGGTGATCGACTTTTGTGTAAATAAAGACGTACGTTCGACGATGCAAAACCTCGACATCCGATCTGGCTGGCCGAGTGCAACGTTACGGGCTGTGCAAGTAAAGCTCTACCGGATACGGTACATCCAGAGAAATGAAAACCCTGGACCTTGGGAAACCTTTACCCATCTTCTCGCTCGTTTGGACGTTTGGTGGAAGCACAGTGCTAATTGTGAGCGAGCAAAAGGTCCGCCTGCGTATGCACAGCCTTCGTCAGGGTTAGAGCTAAGTACTTTGAACCTGTGGGTGCATCCGGATGTATCGGTTGCTAATGGTAGTACGGCCGTTGTTTAGATACTCATTTACACCAGCCCACCAGATCACCACTAGTGATCCACTTTTTCCGCACCGAGCTGGAGGAACTTTCTTTCCAACGTTGTTTAACACCAACCGGATGCTCTTAAAGTCTTTGCGTGGGGGTTGTGTTTGGAGAAGCCTGCCCTCGTAAAGAGGAGGCACAAAATGTTTAGCAAGTTTGCCCCATTAGCATGCCAGTGATTAAATTACCATAACCGAAACGAACGAACCTCGTCAATTTGAGTAGCTTGGGTCTTTGGGCAAAAAACAAGAAAAATCACGAATACCCGTCACAATCTCGCACACGGACGTTCATAAATCAAAACACATGTCACCATTACGAGCGGGGTGGTTCGTCACCCGGTGATACGTCACCCCGTTGTGGTGGTTTGTGATTTAAATAAATTGAAATTTGCACTGCACCACCCCATCCTCAAGCACTGGACGAATGTCTGTGAAGGGAAGGCACGCGACCGAGATTTGTGTCGTTGTCGACCGTGTCCGCGATTTGGATGCAAATTTGAGACATACTTTCGGTACACCCGAGGGAGTCAATGGCACTGTGTGTCGTTTGTGTGAAATTAAGTCACATCATTCTCCAACGGAAAACAGCATTCCAGCTTCTTCGCGATCTATCATAGCAGATGCAGCGCCAGCACGCGGTAGTATATGCTAACTTAATTCAATTAAATTAGATTAATCAAATTCTTATTCAAACTGAAAGTGAGCAATTTCTCCCTGTACCGGTTGGAGTCAGAAATTGAAGGAATTGTTCGACGCCAAGTAAAAAGTTCTTGTCTCCATCGATTTGTATGTGCGTATGTTCCTCCATTTTAAGCCTCGTCTTCCCTAAACTTCGTTCGGCTATTCGTACGTCTATTGCGAATAATTACAGCTCGCCCGGCATCTAACCGCACATCGCCGTTCAACCACATTGAGACATTAAAGTTAAATCGGTAAAATGAATCCCACTCTCGTTCGTTCCGAAAGGAAGGAGCACAATATGATGGTTGGCTGGCTGGCTGGCTGGTTGGTTGGTTCAATGTGTGCACATTTCCGGCCGGAATGCAATTTACTTCTACGTTTGACTTTGTCGGATGCGATACAATATCGACCCAAGTGGCGTCGGTGGACGGACGGTCTGGTTAATTGGATTAAAGGCAATTTCACTCTCGGGTGTTGATAATTATTTGCAAATAATCTAATTGTTTCCAATCGGCAAACAGAGTGAACCTTCTGGAGTGGTGTGTTGAGTGAACTGTGAATTTCGTATCAGATCAAAGCCGGCATGAGCTCCAAGCAGTGCTACAGGGTTTTATGGATATTGTTGATATTTGTGAGCAAATAAGTAAGTAGAAATTGTTTAAATAATGCCACAAATACCGTTTATGGTTCTGTTCCTATATTTTATTCTGACAGGATGAAAAGAAGATGTGATGCAATATCAATGGGATGTGGCACGAGAGAAATTTTCACTTTCACAGTGATACCCAAGCTATGCGCACAATGTTGTCGACGGTTGTCTGAAACGATTTCTTTTTTATGGGACCTCCCCTATTAAAGTGTTCCTTTCGCATGGGAGAGCGTTTCTCTTTCATCTGAAAAATTGCATCAAACGTGAAGCAGGAAACATTCATCATAGGACCCTTCTGTTACTACCGATACGGTGGAGATCTTTTGAATGGTAGCTTGCTTCTCCGTTAGGGACTTGATTTAGCATTCGGACGATACCACGGCACAGAAAACAGCAGCTACATCGCCAATAATAAATAAGATCACCATCCATTGAGCATCCGCTCCATGGGGAGATGGGAATTCGGGAAGAGTTTTTATTGGGTCTACGGCCATAATGTATCCATACAATGAGCCGTGACCTTTCTCCTGGAAACCGGGCTCTTGCTATCTCTATCTCCTGCAAACTATTACATCCGGTGTGTTGAAGAAGTAAAATTTCAAAACAAAAACCCCAGCTTGCAAAAAAACCCTGACCTTTCCTGTCCGGCGAGCCGGTTCGAAAGCGAAAGCCCTTGCATCCAACCATCGAGAGAGTGATAAACTTGAGACGCAATACGGAGCCGATTCCTGTCCAACGATCACGCACTGACGTGTAGAATTCCTGTAGGCCACACATTTATGGTAGCTATAATTTTAATTTTATTGTCACATTTTATAACCACCAATTCAACGCTGTCTGGTTCTGGATAGTGTGGGGCTAGGCGCAAACGTTCACACCCGTTGCAGAACGTTCGCAAACGGGTAGGCTTCATTTAGCGACGTTAAAGTTCCAGGAAATGTCCAGGAATAAAGTGACGGTTGACAGACAAGGCAGCTAAAATCACTGCGCAACATCTTCAATAATGACTGGTGCCATTTGCAGAAGGAACGATCGACATCAACTATATGAAGCATCCTTTTGTTTAACGGTTTTGAGTACTTCGCCTCTGGCATTAAATACTATTTCTAGCAAATTGCGGTCGGTTTTACAAATTGAAGTGTATCCACCGTTGCCTGAATGAGACATTTTCTCCAGAAGCAGCGTTTGATGAGATATGTTACAAAGAGTCATCTCAAATTTGCTCAATTTTTGATGATGTATTTAAGATTAATTGTTGAAGTGTGAAAAGAGAAAGTGTTGCTTAACTGTTCTTCTTGACGTAGTCCCTACAATCTCATTCTTATGTCTAGAATTATATGTCTTGCCTCACTTACGAACACACTAAAGCAAACCAGACATCTCGAAAGTGATATTTGATGCTACTGATTATTGCTCTTCATGTCATGCTCTAAGATGCATCATTAGTGTCGTTCAAATCAGAAAAAAACCTAATTCAAGCTCTTTGATGTGTTACATGAAACCGTTTTGAGGCACATTGCCGTTAGAATTCGTCAAACTAGCGATTCAGGGTGAACCATCTTCTGCGCCCTTAACAAATTCCGTGATTTTTACATCTTCTTTCTCTGATTTCACTTTTTAATCAAATTAAGATTCATGCTGTCGGAGAGTTCTCGAGAATGCGGCAATTCTCGTATTGAACTGGTTACTTGTTCCCCGTCACGCTTTCACTGTTTTCTGTTTTTAGGTCATTTCATTCCATCTACCCGATGAATTCCTACCAGCTCGTTGACTTACCAAAAAGTCATGATATTCTGTTCCGCTGCAGCATAGTTCCCCTTCGTTCTTCTGCCCTTGCGAGGCCTCGGACGAAATTGACCGTAAATGATGAGATTTAACGGTTCGTTTGCTGTCGGTTATTGAACTCTTTCCGCCGCATCACCTGTGTGCACCTGTGGTAGCTAGTGCGTGATCCACTGCAACAAGCATCGTGCCTAGGACTGTGGATGTTTGATCGGATTTTATAGAATCTTTAATCTTCAAAGCAACACTTCAAATGGCTAGCCGAGAGCGAGTAGAATGCATATTCGCTTAATACTGTTTTGACAAATGTGTCCCTGACAAAGAGCTACAAATTGAACAATAAAACTTTGGAATTCATGGACTTGCGGGACCACGCATAACTCCTTCGCTGAGGAGCTTTAATGGTACCGATCTTCATTTAGGATTAAAAACGCCCTAACTGCAGCGGTACCGATGCGGTATCCTACGCATTCTTCATCCCACGTCCAACGTTCCAAAACCGGACTGCGCATTCCCGGCGTATCGAAAAGGTATCGTAAATGAACACGTCTCTTCGGTTGATTTATTTCGCTTTAATAGCATCGATTTTAGACGATCATCACGATCGACGATCGACACTTAAAAGGACGTGCAACTAAGCGCATTCCTTGTGAGCAGACGGATGAAGATGATCATTCGCTTGAATGGGCCTGTAAGGCATTATTATGCTCCACAATCAAACGCCCGTTTGTTTTGAATCTTTAATAATAATATTGACAAATGTGTAGAGAAAGTTTGTGTACAGAAATATCTGTCATAGCAATTCTTTTTTCTCCTGCATTGGGTTTTGTTGACTTTATAAAATTCTTTATCTGTGTCTTAGACAAAAATAAGACTGGTATTAGAGGCGTAGAAAGTTTAATTTATTCTAGTTTATTTTTTATGTTGTTGATTTTTCTCCCTTACGTGCATGTTTGTTGCGATACTTTGAAAACTTTTTTTCAGTGTTGTTATACATTCCTATGTTCTCGCACTTATTTTCCCCGTATTTCGTTGCTATTTGACACGGACACTAGTTTTCTTTTGTGCACAGAGATAACTTTTGTAAGGAATTGTGTTTGTCGCGGACATTTTCTGTTGGTTGTTGGACACAATATCCGCATAACTACCGAAATGTGTAACATGGAAGATGTTTGGACGAATGTGCTCAAGAACTAAAGATAGTAACTTCCCTCTACATCCTATGTTGTTGTTTACATGCCGTGGGTTAACGTAAGCATAACAAGCACGCAAAGAAAGCCACTCCCGTACGAACGTTGTAATGTCTGATTCTTTGCATGCTGTTGCAGTTTGCAAACGCTGCAACGCCGGCTTGTGTTGTGTGCTGCAAAAGGATAAGTTTTAACAGGAAGAAATAAAACTGAACGCTTGAGACATTGCCACGGAAAATCGGTGACTGTAACGATCTCCACGGCGCGTGGAGTACACTGTGCTGGAAAATAAAGCACTTGTGCCGAGTCGCGTCAAGACTGTTTTCGCTTTTAATTAAAACTTGTACAATTTTAAAATGTTTTAATTGATAAAACTCGACCCATTCCCCTCGATTGAGGGCCTCAGGCAAAATCCAGCTACGTTGGGCCAATAGTTTTCTTTCGCAGCGTTCCATTCAACGTCAGCTACTGGGACCTCTTAGCACTACCTTGCGAGAAGTCGGCCCATGGTAGAAGTTTTCTGGCACGAAGTGGTAAGGGATTTCTTTCTGCCCTTCCAACAATGCACTGCGGGGAAGGAAGTTTGGCCGGTCCTGTCTGTACTCGGCTTGTCAACCACACGCCTCCACCCGCACCGTTCGTGACAGAGAATAACGCAACAATTAGAGAATCTGTTTCGTGAGTAAATACACACAGGCGTGAACTGTGCCGGGGAAATTTAAATTAATTAATTCGTTTACTTAAGAACTGGGAATGCAAGCACAGTTTGCTGGCATTCGAAGGAATGAAATACATCATCATCATCATCATCAGCAGCATCAGCATCATCGCCCATCAACAACATCCCACTACAGAACAACCTACAACGTGATCCATTTCACTGGCTCATCAGAACAGGATTGACTCGCTACTTGTTGGTTGGAAGTTGTTACAAGTAATTTGAGCCAACTCTTCCGTTTTGTGACTACACCCCCCTTCACATCGATAGTGCTGCATGGAATGAAGAAATGTCTCGTTAAAATGACACCACGGATGAATGAGTTGAGAGTTTATTGGACCAGAAAAGTAAGGTTTCTTCCATAATCCTGGGCACGGAAGGCGGACGGACGAACAACACTTGCCAAATGGTCCCAAACGGCTGGTAGCACACCAGAAAATGTGTTGAAAGTCAATCTTCATTGTTGGGACTATGAGACGGAACTACGGCAAACTTGTGATTGATTGCCGGTTGTGTTGTTCTACGGTGGTAGATTTGATTGTGGCAATTAAAAGCGTAAATGCAGTTGCATTTCCTTGCGTCTGCTGAATAAATTAATGTTATGCTGTGGTCAGCACTTACAGGGATAGTTAAGGACTATGGCATTCTATTAAAGGTTCTCATTTTTAATTGAAAAATGCTTACCTTAATGACCATGCGTCTATCACCGTAAATTTACAACAACCCATTTGAGTTGTGATTATGTAATCTAACTACTTAAATGTGGTGTAAAATATTTATGATGAAATGTTCCAGAGAGTCATTAGTTTAGGCTCTTGGAACAGCCCAGGCTGCGTTCATTACAATGTCGTAGTAAGTAGTTAGTACTTTCCCTTAAAACACTCACCATTAACCAACCCCTCAGCCAACCGTCATTTGTTGTTTCGCACCTCATCGACATCGTGTTGACGCGATTCGTTTACTTGGTGCGATCGAATTCCACCTCTCGAGCTCTCGCAATTTGCGATATGCCAAGGTAAGAACGCGCAGGCCATCGTTCTTTGCTTGCTTTCGCCACGCTGTAGAATTTATCGGCCCATCCGAACAAGCGTTTAGTGGAGTAATCGTTCTGGCGAAAGAAAAGTGTCATTTTATCGATTTCTTGCTCGGTTCAATGTTTCGCGGTGTGCAATAAAAATTTCGTAATTTCACACCGCATAACTCTTCCGCGCGTACTGTCAACACGGTTTGGCGTGTGAACATCCGAACGGAAAGAACGCGGGTCCGGTGCAATGATCGCGTACGATTCGAAACGACCCATGTTGGCGACAGCTTGTTGGCCTTGGATAGTTGGAAACCCACTTGCGAAACGGGCTACTCCCTGGTGTGTGCTTTTAATGAACGTCTTTTGATGAGAATGCCGTCGTTTTCTAATTCATTTCCGGAAGCTATGCGCTTTGTGAGGTTAGAATTCAATTTCCGGTATAATTTCCTGCACGAGTGTGGAGCACACTGCACACAATTAGTGCACAACTTATCGATTGATATGCAAATCTGAACGCACTTCCCTTGTGGTTTGCTAGTTTTGTTCGCATGTGCTTCCAAGATAACATCATACAGGAATGATTAATGATTCTCTGTTGAATGTCTCTTGGCGCTCTTGTCGTCGGTTCTTTTCTTCCCGACTTTAGGGAACCATCTTGGCAGCAAAACTTCATTACGCCGTGCTGTTGTGTTTGACTTTTATCACGTGCTCTCAGCTGGTCAAAGTGCAACCTAGCTCTTCAGCATCGAGCCCGTACCGTGTGGCTTTCCCGGGGCCAGAAGCTCACGTGCTGTCCATAAATCATGCATCCAAATGGTGCCGAATTTCTAATAAAACACAATCTTCACCCGAATATTGAACCCCCAAGAAAAGGTTCGATGTTCTACGGGTTGGTAATCGGAGAACCCGATGGAGAGGGCTACATCTCTACATTTTTCGGTCCGAAAACCCATGTCCAATAGCGCACCGTGCTCCATTTCCGGGTGTCGTCCCGCGCTGTTCGATCATAAATTTTCATAAATTTCGTCCCATATCAACTCTCCGCGCAACTCAACAGAGTCCATCGGTCACGAAACTTTTTTTTGGATGCTCTTCGGAAAAGCTAACTGTGCGGAAGCATGTGTCTTCTTATGAACGGTTCCGACGATGCAGCATTTCAACGTTTGCAAAACGAACCCCGTTGAGGCTAACCGGCAAGACGGAACCGGAAATCAAAGCTTCCAAAAACGTACTGAAATGCAATTCATAACCTCCCAAGGGCGTCTCGATTCTTCTCCGAAATAAGAGTAAAAAGGAAATACGAACACGAGATAACAACGTTACTAGTTTACTCGCACGAGATGCCTTAAGAGCAAACGCTTCTTCATGGCCCGATAACGGGGTGAGAAGTTGATGGAAATTGGTAACATCTTGAAAAAACTCTCCTTATCAGCTACACAAACTCAAGAGGAGCAAAATGGCAAAAAAAAAGTATGGTTCTGTGTCAACCCCGACAACTCCCTCGGACCGGGACGAGCTCAGCGAAAAAACGGATGTGTGATATTGGGGAGCAAAACATTTGAATAAATCATTCCGACGGTATCGTATTGGGTTGTTCGTGTTGTTTTTTCCATCTTCGTCCATTTGATTCCTCTTCCGGTTGATTCGCTGTCCTTGCAGACATTCCTTCTAATGCTGAAAGTTTGCCTTCAAAATGAAAAATCAACGAGCAAGCGTTTTTTACAACTTGGTAGATTTAACGTTTCCGAAACCCGAATTTCCGACGCAAATCGAACGATGATGAGAACGTATAACAAGATGATCAGTGTTTTTGCTGTTTCCGCACTTAAAGCACTCCTCAGGCTTCATAAAACATTTGTAGTAACTCTATTGGAATGGTCTAAAAGCAAGATTAAATATTTACTCCGCTTTGGCATGTTGGGGGCATGTTTGTATCTTACTGCATCGCTACGATTTAGGTTCCGGTTGGAGCATACTTGCTCCTTTGCATACTTGCCATCAATTGTGGCTTGTTCATTTGACCGGTTGACTAATCTTGCTCGGTGTGTGTTAGGTTTGCCGGAATTCTTTTCACAAATTAGCCGTTAAAAGGATGTATAAATGTCGTGGATGTTTTTGAAATGTTTTAGCCTTTTAAATATTTAAGGAGTATTCTGAACATTTTTGCATTACATAACCCCAACGTAAAATAGAAATTATTTCGGTAACTCTGAAACCAATTTGCACAATGAAGCAGTGATACTTAAAGCTCACTCATCCTTCACCTTGGTCGGTCTTGAAACACCTCTGACCAATTCTGCGACACAGACGTCAGTATGGCAGCTCATTCATTTGGCAGCGTTGCTGTTAGCACTTCATTTACCGATCTCAGTCCCATTTGCTGCTCACTGTCTATCCGGAAAAGCTTCATTTTCCGCATACGCAGACATTGGCGCAGTCTGGTGGCATCAACATCCGGAATCCAACGTATGTGTGTGCCAAACGTTGATGCAGCATTACCGTCATGATGATGTTGATGATACGGTACTGCCAGAAGCGAGTGTGTGTTGCACCTGGTAGAACTATTTATTTATTCATGCATGCATGTCTCTTTATTTATCTTTTCCATGTCGATTTTCTAGCAGTCCCACTTTGTGCCAACTTTAGGGTGGCATGATACAGAAATCTGACCGACCCGATGGTGATGGTCAGTGTTATAGTCCGGTATTTATAATATTTTCCCCTTTGTTGTCTCACTTCCCGTTCGCAGAGATCTACGGCCAACATCGCTGGAGAAAAGCCAGGAAATCTGTCGGCTTCGCATCTACGAGGTGTACGCGTGGGGCGTCCCGCTGGTTATTGCGGGCGTTGCGGCCATTCTGGACAACCTGCCGGACAGCAATGATACATACTTGAGGCCACGCTTTGGTGAAGCAAAATGCTGGTTCTACGGTAAGTGGAAACCACCCTGTTTAATCTAACCATCGAATTCCAAACAAATACACCCGCCCGGAACCGAATTCCGTCGGCATCAACATCATCATCTCCCGGGCTGTGGGAGTTTGTGAGCCGATGAACCTGGTATGGCACCTGCGCCCACATCCTCCAGGCATTCCGATGGTTCGATGATGCATCAGCGACGCATGACATAGCAATCAAACCGACTAACATTTCATTTCATTATGTTAATTATACGAATCAATACGGAAGGTGGCGCCCACAAACGGGTCCTCGACGTATAGTCGACGCCTTAAGCCTCGTTGATGGAGCTTTTCTCAACGGTTGCATTGTGCCACTGGGTTAGTGGCTTCGAATCCATTTTCGCGACCAATATTTACCACAAACATCTATCTTCCAACACCACCTGAGGTTAGGAGGAAGCGAGGGATTAAATTACTTCCGCCACAGGAAGCAGAGTGTCTTTGAAGCGCTCGGCACGGGCGAAACCTCCGTTTTATGTGGGCTGTATACAAAAGCTCCGGCAGCCTTTCCTGCGACTGCATTCATCAACGTCGGATCGGATGGTACTGTTTTGTTCATGAATTTACCGAGAACTTCGGTGAAGATCTCTTTGTTGGCAGATCTCCTCACCACGCACCTTCTCCAAAGATGACGAATGTCTAGACGACGCAGTTCCGGATGATGATGCCCTGCCCCAAACCATTCGACGTGAAACCCGGAATGCATTCCGACGTTTGCACTCGGCTCGAAACATTCTTCGAAATGCAAACCGGACGTGACGGACAGACGGAAGGATTAGAGCAATCAAACGTTTGCATGGGGGCGTTCCATTAGAAGTATCTTCGCTTTGATTGACCACAACAAACAATCGTCCTCACTAATTTCTAACATTTAGTAGTAAATAAGCGTTGTTTGATGGATATCGTCCTGTCCATTTACAGCACTCAGCACTTGTTGGTTACACTTAAAATCAATTAAAATTACACAATCTTTTGCTGGTTTCAATCTCGTCCTAATGCACATTACATTTGGGTTTTTTGTGTCTATTATTTGAACACATCTCCCCAGCAGAGATAATGTGCTACGGTAGGAAGAGATGCACTTGTGTGACATGCATACTGATGTGAACATAAAGGATAACTATAAATCGATTGGAATTCTTTGCAAAAGGTATGCTTTGATATTTTTCCGAAACAAGCAACCCCTTCCTACTCTTGCTCCAATCAACTGAAAGCGACACAAAACCTAAGGTGGTCCCTTTTGAAATCGTTGCATTTGTCTAGCAGACATGCAGAGTGTTGTATGCAAAATTAATGAGTAAAAGTGTAGTGCATCCTGTTTCTTTGCTCTGGCAGGAATAGTTTTGCTCCGCTCTTGGCTGTTGGCAAACATTTACCTTTAACAACATCCTCCCATTTCTTCGTGTCTGCAACGGGTAACTGGCCCGAAAGAAGCATTACAGGCATTATGAAACTTTTGCAATTATTAGTTTAATGGCAGTAGGAAGGAATAAGATGCAGCAATAAATGGGATCTTTTCTAACATTTATGAGGCATTCTAAATGCTCACTCCATATCAGTTTATTGATTTTGAACGCTTTTGTCAATGGGAGGTTCCTTTATGTTTTGCGATTTTTTTAAAACATTTCTTCTAATGGAGAAAATATGTTTTATGAGGTAATCTTAGGGGAGATCAGGGATATCTTTCCTTAGAGGATTTATGGCGATGAATGCACCCCTAGAAAAGGTGGATTATGTTGATGTATACTGAAGTGAGTTGCAATGGTTTTAATATTTACTATCATTACTCATCTTCATTTGAGTTTATCCGCAAGCTGTGAGAAAATCTTGAAAGGGAATATCCAAGCTCAAGGACGATAATTACCCAGCAACACCGTACGATCTAAGTACACTAACGTGGATCTAATGCCTGAGTGTAACACACACTCTCCTCAACTAGCGTCATCTAGCTCTCGGAACCACTCAGAACGTCATCCTGAGATGGATTAAAACCGTTAGTGGACGTGGTGTGGGTGTTGAAATGTCCCAAGGCTAGCCCAAGTGAAAGGTAACGACCAGCCCGTTCCGTTGAAATGGAAATCAATCTCCAATTTATCATTCCTGACATCTCCCACAGTGGGAACCGGTCCCGCTATGAATAGGAGACCCATGCTACAAGTTGATGGCGCTTCTAGGATGCTAGATGTCCACCAACGGTGCACAAGAAATCTGCCCGAGGAGTTATCAATTATGGACGGAAATCGAAGTAGTTATCAATATTCAATCGATGACACTTTCACTCCTTCAAGTAACGACGATGCCAATAATAACCAGACGAAGCACTCGAGACTAGCTCGACAAGTATATCCGAAGATGACCGGAGTCAAGCAGCAATATTGTGGACACACTGTGCAGGTCCTCCGGAGCTGGTTGTGTTTTTGTGCGATGGGAATATACGGGCCCTGACAGGGAATTAGGCAATTTGATTGGATAGCATATTAACATGCGATAACATAAATCATTCCATTAGGACTTGCCCGGCCGGATTGATGGTTGAGTGCATACATGAATAATAATAAATCAACTATCGTCTTCGGGATCTCCGCTTATGACACCTGGACGCCCAGCTCATTTTTATTGCCCTAGACTTCATTACCAATTTCATCAAACAATGTCGCCTGGCTGCATTAAATGTGACATGAAATATTGCAAACTTGGCCAAACGTTGCAAAGTACCGATGAAGCCATCGGTTTCGTTAACAGCATCCTTGTGGGGAGCCATTACGCTCACCTTCCAGTCTTATCGCTAAAGCCCCAAGGAAACCTCCCCGTGTTGTCGGCTTTTTTGCATGCCGTGTTGCCTTTTAATTAAAAGCCGAGTGCAGCTTTTTTGTCGCCGTGTTCGATCGCGTTGAGTTGCTTATTGCACCACACCAATGCCGCCCAGTGGAGGAAGGAGGTGGCAATTGAAGTTTTATTGCCCACTGGCCAGATTTGTTGCCCGGTTGTGGCGCTTCTAGCTTCCGTTTTTCCCGAGTCCACTACTGCTGCGCACCACCGTACTCGTGGGATCAATTTGCACCGGTAAAAAGGAGGCACTGCCATGTTGTGTTGGGAGCGCCACAACCTGAGCAGTGCTGAGGGATGCTAATCAAAACGCTTGCGGCCTTCGTAATTGGCAGCGAGAGTCAGCGATCTCTCTATCGAGCAGTTGCTGTACGACCAGAGTTGCACATCGTGTCCAGTTAAAATGTGTATGAGACTATGGCTATGCAAAAAGGGCTAGCCTATTGGACTATCCTCCCAGTCGAAGTCGGCAACGGGTATTGGGAAGTGTAATTTAAATCAAATTATGCGATAAATCTCGTTTCTTGCACTGCGCACGGTCTACTCCGGGGTGAGAAATTGCGTGAGAAAGTGAAAATTACGAAACCACATGTCCGGGGTTCGGTCAAGCGGGAAGACGTGGTTCGTTGCCGCCGTCTCGTATCGATCGTATCACGGGCGCCTGGAACGATCCATCGGAAAGCAACCCGATCGTGTTCGGGACGTAGTAGCCTTGAACATATTGGCGGCATTTAACCACACTCCGGCTGTGGTGCGGTGATCAGTGAAGCGAAATCCTCGTTAGTTCAATGACATTCGCCTAGCACCCGCACACAACACAGGACATTCCGTCTGCAGTCGGGTGAAGGGCTCGGAAATAAATCAGCCAACGGCATCAGCAGCAGGAACATAAAATATTTCTCACCTCACCTTATCCCTCACAGTTGGGGCCGTTGGACCAAATGTTGCGAAAGGTTAAGATCACCAGGCAGGTTACAACTATTCTGCTTGCTACAAAAGCAGCGGTGTGGTGTATGTTGATATCCCTTCGATCGTCTCTTCCGCCATACCGATCGATCCGCGCTGGGTCACGAATTTTACACGGATATTTCGGATG
This sequence comes from Anopheles minimus, assembly GCA_000349025.1. Taxonomy (NCBI): domain Eukaryota; kingdom Metazoa; phylum Arthropoda; class Insecta; order Diptera; family Culicidae; genus Anopheles; species Anopheles minimus. Next base: position 4,270,200 of record KB664277.1, read on the forward strand.
TGTCCGAGTGTCGGCAGTCACAACGAAACCACACCAAGCCAGGGTCAAACCAGCAGAAAGAAGGAACAAAATATTCGACACAACTCGTGTGCCCGCCGGGCCCGGGAATGTGTTTCGCCAATCGGTGGGTAAAAAATAAACAGCAGAATAAATCAGCACTCGCGAGATGGTCGCACATCAGTTGTGAGGGAGGCTAGAAAATCGGTGGTCCAGCCAAACAGCAAACATAAACACATTTCTCTCTTAATAAATATGTCCGCGATTCGACACACGCGTGACGGGGAGAGCTCCAACATTTCACAATCCTCATCACCAGACGGGGGAGATCCCGTTGTCAACCACAGAGCGGCTGGAATGTTTCATCGGAAGAGTTTATAAATTTTCACCGGCACAACCTTACCGACCAGCAACTAGCCGACCACTCGAGACATTCGGGACAGAAAAGCAAGGCCACGAGAAGGGAAAGAATTTCCGAGCAATCTGCAAACTTAATCCGACTCCGACAAGCTTTCCTTCCTCGTTTGAACGCAACATGTTCAGGTTGTGGGGGAGTATTACTAAAATATTTTCCACTGCTCTATTGAACGAGACGGCCTGGAATGGTTCCTAATTTCTTCGTCCCCTTCCAATGGGTTCCCCGGAAGAGGGGGTGAAACACCATCCGGGACTATAATTTGATTTGTCTTTGCCATCGACGACTCTCGACGACCATTAAAGCCGGATTTTGAGTTGGTACGAAACTGGATCGTTGCCAACGACGACGACGACGATGATGATGGCGACGACCAAATCGCCGAATCTCTTGTTGAACATGAACGTTCGGCTGGGAACGTTGTTCAAGTTTTTGATGATGTTCGATCGAATGTCTATTATTTCTGCCTATTTAGTTGCTTATCTGGTTCCCTTTCTTTCTACTATTATTGGGTGTGTGATAAAGTTTAAAATCATTTATCTAAAGAGAAAATATTGCAGAATAAGATTTAAAATATCTTCTTCAGTGGGACATTATTTTGATCATCTATTATGAGCTATAGAAATGCAATAATTTGTTTACTATATAGTTTTAAAATTATCCACCTCAAAATCTATTCCCCATCGTATCCTTAGAGTGTCTGTAACTTATCAACCAACCTAATGCGCTTCAAAATTCATAATCACATCGGAAATAGTCAAGATTGTCCCGCAGCGTATGGATTATAAATATGTCTGATGATGTTCAAACATTGGCATCACTTTGCATCATAGCTTCATCGTGGTTGAAAGGGTAATACAACGTTCGGGGTAACAAGTTGTTGAAAAATGAATGCAGTTCTCACTGGATGTCAACAAGGAAGTTGAAAGCATACTATTTCGCTTCTTTTTTTGGGGCTGGGCGTTTTGCTCTGCTGGGAAAATGGTTGACATTTTCCGAAGCTTCTGCTGACGTTCAAAATGGCAAACATATTGACAAATTGGTACCACTGCACTGGATAAATGTAGAACTCATTCGCTCGTCGCTTTCCAAACCCCCGCCATAAGGATTGCAGCGGTTAATTCGATCAGATACGATCGCAAAGTTTGTTTGCTCACACTGGTTGTTTTGGGGGTTGGGTTGGATTGTGGAAAACGGAGACAAACACACGTCCGAATGAGTTTGACCAACACTATGGTATGAATAAATGAACAGAGACAATTCGGTCGGTTTTGGTCAGTCACCATTGCCACCATCGATTCCTACCCGGGCCGTGACAATGAATCCAATGCAAACAGTCAATTTTGGACTTCAGTTCATACGGTTGCTTGATTTTTCGCCATTCGCGCTCGATGCCGGTTGTTATATGGCGGTGGATTTATGTCAATTTCGATTTCAGCTCTTAGCTCCGGGGCGTGAGCATAATTGAATTATTCCGCTGCGAAAAATTTGTTGATACGAGATTAAAACACCGGACGTGTTTTTGTGTGGGATTTGTTATGGTTTTTATGTGCTTCCACGTGTCGAATGAGATCTTTTTTATGCTTTTATTTTGTGTTGAATATTTTATTGTTACACTATTCGCTGATCTTTTTTTTACTGTTGACGCTCACAACTTTAATCGTTCATAAATGAATATTCCTTTAGAATGGCTGATTTTTTACTCCGAGGACTGCAACCACTAAACCACTTGGTAAATAGATAACAGCATCCCAGCATCAATGCAATCGAGAAAGAGTCAAGAGTGTAAAATTCTCTTTCATCCTAGACTTTCCCACAATTTCTTAGACACTGCAGTACATGGCAGTTCCTGGCATGGTCGGTATGCTTTGCAGTAATTCTTTATCTCCTTTCATACGACGGTGCAATGCGGTAGTTTTTTCTCAATTCATTTTTACTTGTGCTCATAATTATAAGCATCATTCGGTCGTTGGCCAACGACACCGTACCACGGCGTTCTTTATCCTTTTACGAAGGAACGGAATGAAACTCCAGACGGCGTGCGAGTGAAATCGTGTAATTATAACTTTAGAAAATTAATACAATCTCAAAGTGGGCTGATAAACTGAAAGCGGAAGAAGTTTACAGTGTGATGAGATGGAAATTATTGCCTTTTTCTGCAACTTGTATGTTGAATATTTTGAATAAACAAAAAAACACGTATTTGCGTCTGCATGTTCTGTTCACAGAAGTAGAACGTTCTGTGGCACTCAGATGAAGTAGAGAGTCAATTATTTAATCATGATTTATTCATCACCTTTTACTGTTTCACCTCTACATCCGTCCAGCGGAGCGAATGCTTTCGGATTAAATCGATCATTTAAACCCGGTCGGAATGCGATTGAAGGGAAGGTGAATATTTACGCATAAATGGAACAAAAATATTCATTGCCAAAGCGCCACGCGGAAGTAACGCGACTGCAAGAGGAAATGCATGTCGAGAGAGCAAGCGAGAGTGAAAGATAACTAAAGAGAGGGGGGGTTATATAGTTTGAGGAGAAAATTGTTCCACAATCAGTCCAAAACGTATTGAATACATACCCACTGGGAGGGAGGAGGAAATTCGCGATTATGCATCAAAATTAACATAATTATAATTGTTAATTGAGCAACTTCATTACGGCAAATTAAAGCGCTCGAGATGCATCGGATTAAGTGGACACAAGATTATCGTACGGCACGATTGCTGGAAGGAAATGGTGTCTCCACCCACGGAGAGCACAAACAAATTTTCCTTTCCCCAAATGACGGTTGAAAAAAGTGTAATTAATTTTCAATTATGCACAAAATGCGTGGATTTATGAGATGCGACTCTCAGCCGGAACCTTTGCCAGTGGAAAAACATCTCCTTATCTCATTAATCTTTGCTGGATCATGTGTGATTTAGGGATAAATCTAAGCTATCGTCCCAAGCATATCGATAAATTCACGCCTATCATTAGACTAATCCCATCCCACATGGAACAACCTAAACGTCTCTAATCGGTGGTTAATTTGTGTAATTGCACCATAGTGTGCGATTTAGATTTTATATGCTTTCACAATCGCTCTGGGGTAAAATGAAAATGAAAGGCACGATATATCTCTTTACTCCAAATCGAGCCTCTCCAAGCCGGAGAAAAGGCAGGAGAACCTTGAAGAACGTACATAACAATAAAAACGTAAACCAATAACGACATAGAAAGGCGCGCACGGATTTATGCCGTAACAATAATGTGACAATAAAAAAAACCCACCCCACAACCACAGCTCCCCACAAAAGCCACACCTTTTTTCCACGGCCCAAAACGGCGGTGGTCGAGAATTCATCTCACGTCCCCTTCGATTGAACGAGCGCCACATTTAGGCACTGTTTGGGTTTTGTTATGCTGATTATGTTTTCCACTTGCCTTGCCCTGCCTTTAAAGGTTCGCGTTGGAGTGATCTCGCGTGATACCTTCCCAAGCTCCAACAGCAAAAGGAACAAGCCCTCCCTAGAAGCAACAGGCCTTTCCAGAGGTTTATCGAATGTGCAGATCGACCCGCACTGGTAGTAGGGTTCCGCTCGGGCACCGGGTTAAAATCGTACCACAATCAATCATGCCATTGTTTTGAATGGGTTTTTGAAGGAAGTTTTGCTCAGCAAAGTGGCTGTGGGATCTTATAGTGCATTTTCCTAATGCTCCTTTTGCTGTTGGGGTGGCGGTATGATTTTGTGGATATGTATGGGGGTTTCTCTTTTTTTACGATCATTCAAGATCTTTTAGAACGGTGATGTTATCGATCCTGGAAATCCTCCACACGACACGCATAGATTTGTTGAAGTTCAGATACCGATGGGGTGTATGATTATCACAAATCTTTTGTATCTTTTGTAAACGTGCTCCAAATCGTACGTGACAAAAATAGGTTAAACATCATTCAAGGGAAATTTTGGGGAAATCTTGAGATGGCACAGTTCATTCTATAAAACAATAATTTGGCTTTAATTGCAACAACTAGCTCCATCTTTTGGATGGACTAAGTACTAAAATACTCATATAATAGCATAATATTTTTAGTAGTGCGATTTTACACTATTCAGATAGCTTTCTCTTATTGTAAATCGGACGATAATGTGCCCTGTTTTTTTTTATTTTCAAACCTCATCTTAAACTTCATCTGAGATGGATGGATACGGTGGTCAAGATTTACGATTGAAGTTCCTTTTGTACGTTCAACAATTAGCACCCGGTTTCACCTTCAACAACAACAAAAGCCAGCCCCAACAAACACCACCCGTATCGAACGAACCGGCTAAAATGTGTGCTAATCTATTTCTCTTTTCTCAAGTTTCTTTGCCAATCGTTGCGGTCTAATTTGCATGTAAAAGGAGGATACATAACAAACTAAAAAAATACACAGATAAAAAAGGCACAACACACGTCCAACATCTCACGGCGGAGAAATCAACAGCCCTGGTTTGATTAATAGGATTAATAATCACGGCACCAGCATATCAGCACCGTAAAACGTTTCGTAAAGATTCCCACTGAGCATTCTTTTGCTGGGTCTGACCGGGGCAAGCTCTCCCATCGTGGCCGGGTGTGTCATACGGAAACCAACACGACAGATGTCGCTTAAGGTGTGTTCCCATGGGGCATTAGGAATTCGACATATCGATTCGCTTTCGCTTCGATCAAACAGTTTGAATTGATGTTTGTTTTTTGGTAGTGTTTATGAAGCTGTTTTTCATCGCTTTTTAATCGATTAGAAACGAGACGGTTAGCAATAAACCTGTATCCGGTTATATGGAACTTGGAACCACATAAAAAAGGATAATAACTATTTTAAAACATTTCCACCATGGGACGTTTATATTCCCCCACGGCAAACAAAAACTACCTCCAACATGGAGAATTTGGCAAACCGAAAATTCCATCCCTGTAGCGAAAAGGTGCTTGATTAATAGAAAATGACTTGTGAATTTTTGCCACATTTTTTTTCACTGCTTTATTTTTGTGTGTTTGGGTGATGATTTCGTTCCAGCAATGAAGTTTGTTTCCTGCCGGTGTGCGTTCGGAAAAGTTGGCGAACGACAACGGTGATAAAAACTTAAATTGAGTTCACAAACACAAGTGCTCGTTCGCCCGTCGTGTACAAGGATTTAATTAAAGCTTTGTGATGTTTCTTTTTAGCGATGAAAATTTTAATTTAAATTTTCTCCACACATGGACCTTTGAGAGGAAGTGAAAACGATGAGAACGCAAGTAAGGGTGATGGTTTGGTGTAATTGAACATGTCAGGTTGTTATTTAAAAGGATCATTTTCGCTTTATTAAAATCTGTGAGAAATGATATTGAAATGAATGAAAAAAATATAATAGAACAATAAATGAAACGATCTTAGACAACTGACTCTTGTTGGTTACGTGTTCTAAAATTGGAACACACTTGATCGCATGTCTGCTATAAATCATTTCTTGGTTTTCGGTAATGAGCAAACTCTTCCCAAGCATACATTCCCATTCTTAGCGCTTCGGAACACATTTCGATGGGAAACGGTTTCGCGATCCGTAGACACTAGAAATACCTCAGCAGTTACAAATTTTTGACTTTGGCCAGCCATCGAGATTCCTTCAACATTCGCCAAAAACCCCTCCGTGGGTCACAGAAGGTGAAGAAAAGGGGGCATGCTCGCGAGACAGTTTGTCATTTTGTGTGCGCTGGACGGACAGACACACGCACCAAAGGAACGGAGCGCAAAGAAGAGACCCGCAAGACCCGTCGTCGTCTTGTAATCGGTCCGGTGGGAAATGGGTCATGAAGTCAGTGCGCGAGCACTGGCGGTTTGTTTCGGTAAAGGTTTCTGGCTGTTGTTCTGGTACACAGATGCAAACCGATGAGCGATCTGTTTTCACAGATTGTCTGCCTCACTGCAGGCACACACGCACACATCCGGTTGGTCGGGGTTTGCCCGGGACGTAATTATCCGCACGTTTTCAGAATTTCCAAACTGCTTTCGAGGTTAATTTTCGTCTTTTCGCTTGAGACAAATTATCATGACCATTCGAGAATAATGTGACTTTCGGGGGGATACATTTTTCGAATTCTCAATGAACCGTTCTTATCATGTGAATAATTCTCCACATCCGCATTAGCTTCGTGTCGTTTGGCAACAAAAAAGGAAGTCATCTTCGGTCTCCATTAAGAGGCAATTTTAATGGGATTTTTATGGGAAACAGCATTTCCACTTGATCATTCTTGTCGGTATAATTTTCCTATTCCTGTAGAACACAGCTCCAACAGAATAAAAAAGCAACGATCGTATTTCCCATGTGTTCATCAGAAAACTCCCTTCCAACTATGCAATCTAAATGCAAATTGTTGCTTACCGGAACCCTGGAAGAAAATTGTTACGTTTGCTGGTACGGGAAGATGTACGCCTCCGCTTTGATCAGTACGATTCAATGCACCGGCAAAGAAAATGAAAACTGCTCCGTTTTACTTAGCAGTTTGTCTTCCGCTGTGATGCATTCCTTACCATCAACGAACAACTGCAAAAGCTCATCCAATCAGAACGGTTTTGTGTTTAGCTCGTGGACACCGGAACGACCGGTGGGATAGAAAGGAAAGCTGTTGCTGGTAAATTGTGCACACAGCTGTATTTTTTTCCTTTCGTCGATTGCACTGGAGATGGAGAGGAAAAAATCTGTTAAACATCAAACCGGAAACATCTGAAATATAACCTGCGCAAACCATCACAAAGGGCAATGATGAGTGTTTTTGCATTTAAATAAAATCTAAAAAGCAATCCCAACCGAATCAAACCACGTTGAGTATCTGGTGAACAGGAATTGCTCAAATTTTAAGTAAACAAAAACATGGCAAAACCGCCAACAACAAAAGCTGCCAAATCAATTTAGACCAGACCCACCCGGGAATGAAAGAATTCGAACCGTACTGACGTACGAATATTTATGGCTATTATTCTTGCTATGATTGTGTCTGAATCTTTTCCTTCTGTTGATGATAATATAGACGCTTTTGATGTCCGTGGGATTTAGTTGAGTTTTCGCTCTTGTGGAGGTTATTTTTGACCTGAGTCATCGTCATCACTCACCTCGATCGTTTCCCAAGAACAAAAGTGTAAGACGACCACGATTACAGTATGTCCGGTGCGGCCATTTGTTAGGAAAACCTCCTCAAACCCTTGTTCCATCACCGTTTGTTGACTGCTTTCATTTCTGAGCGATCACGCTTCACTTTCTACAGGGTTGTACAGCCCCAGGGCACCCTTTGGTTAATGGGTCCGGAAGAGGATGTTGCCACAAAGCGGTCCACCTTGCACCGCTTGCAACCACCACAAACTGCACGATAGCCGAAACTTCCACGCAGGTCAAAGACAATGTGCGAAAAGTGAAATTTTGCATCAACCCATCCAGCCATTCTTCTCATGGTTTTCTCATGTACATATTATATGCCCGGTGGTAAAAACGTTCAGTTTCTTCACGATCACGACCAAATTGATAGTGGGATGCTTATGTGTGTGAGTAGGAAACGATCGCGTCAAAATCGCGGCATCTTGCCCGCATCGTGCGGCGCATACATTTGACACCAATCCGCGTGCTAAAGCTGTCAATCAAAGGCGGATGGAAAACAGCAGACAGTCGTCAGTTTTGAACGAAACTACGAAGCGAAAAAAAATACGCTGCGGTGAACGATGCGCGATAGCTCGTGGAAAAGAGCATGAATGAACAAACAAGTAGAGATTAGAGAATCACCCCGGGAAAGGAACGGAAACATGTTGGGTTGTTTTAGCGAGGAGTAGGAAGGAAGCAAGCATTACCGTCAGGGTCCCCTCGTGTCTGTTTGATGCCGAAGCGACGACCGGTCCCGTCGATTGGAAGTGATGCTGCACATTAAAAATAGAAACGTATTCATGGTCATGATTCATAAATAATGCTGGATTTTGGGTCGCCAATATTATGTGCGCGATGATGGCAAAAACAAGCTGGTTGCATTATGGAACATGAGATTCTAATGGAATGTTATTTAAAATCAATTACACCGACAGTCCTCCTAATGAGAATAATAGCTTAAATGAGCAGCTGGTATTGTGTTCAGTTTGATTAAATAATTTAATTAGTTAAATCTAGTGCAAAAGTTAAAAAGTTTTAAAGATTCTTAGCTGTTTTTCAAATCTTATAGCCCGAAACGCTGAAATTAATTAATCATTTATAGAAGAACATAGGAAAAATGGAAGAACCAACCTAATATTCCAGACGGACATCAAAAATAAATTCAATAAAATTATTAAATAAGGAGAAAAATCTTGTTGCTGGAGTAGTCTTACTATCTGAAATCTTCAATATTTATCCAGATATTTCCTTAATTGAAGATCGAAAGATATCTGCTTCGAGTCAAATCTAAAAAACCTAGAATCATTAAAGAAAAGTATCATTCTGCAAAGTGCACCTGTCGCGCACCTCTTCTCTGTCGAACGGTACGGTAGTGAAGTGAAAATTTGCCCCCGGGACAGCGTTAAGCTTGGCCGAGTGCAGCACTCATCCGTGGTAATGTTCGCGAATTTGTAATGAAGATAACTGTGTTTTTTCGTTATCCCGCGGCAATTTTTGTTCACCGTTTTTGCTGGCGTTCGAAGGATGGCTTGGGATAGAGTGAAGTTGATATGATGTCGTTTTTTGTCGCTAATTCTTCGAACCTATGAAACTGAACCTAGCCGTTTGCGAGCGCACGGTGTCTTACGATGTGTTGCCTTCCATTCCACTGCTTAATTGGTGGAAACTCTCGTTCGTGGAAAGCGGGGAAGAGGCAAACGGAGACGAATTGTTTTAGCGACCTTCTGGCATCTTCGTGCTGCTTGATAAGAAACCCCAACCCCAGTGTTCGCAGTGTGATTCCGTCTCGACGACCCTCGTCGGAGATGTGATGCGATCGAAAGGGGGTAAGCCGAAATAACAGAAACACACATCAGTGTGGAGTTCAAAACACTGGCATGGAGTCCCATCCGATCCCAGTTTGCTTTCCACATACAAACAGAAAAGAAAAAAAACCCACACACCAGACGTAGACCGATAGGAGACGGCTTCCCTTTGGCGGTAAAACGTGGAGTTTGCAAAAGCAGCCTGACCACACGGTTTGCGAGACTGCGGCGATGGTCCCGCTTGATTTATGGACGACCCGCAGTTTGGCCCATAAATTTTACTTCGTTTAGACGTTTAGTCGGTTGTCCATAGGGCAACACCACCCGCCGGTCTGTTTTGCGGGTGGAACCAGGAGTTCCCTATCTGTTGGCGTGATGCGTACGTCGCTGTGTGTTTTGGTTTGGTTTGGTGGATGCGTTTTTTTGTGTCTTACCTCACCCTGATGGAGCTTTTAGCGTTTGGAGGATTCTCGGAAGCATCGGATCCGCGGACATTACCTGAGACGGATGATGTGTGAGCATATATGAACTGCTTTTCCGAAGATTCCGTTAGGTTGTGCTCCTTCCAGCTCCACACATGGTGTTATCCATTTCACGATCGATCCAGGCAAGGCACGATTTATTGTACTTTATGCTTGTTAACGAACCAGCTGTGAGTTATGACACGTTTCTGTATCAACGCTAAATATTAGTTTTTGAGCTCAGTGATCACGAACAACACTAATCGGACAGATTCGACCCATTATGTCACCCATGAATTTTAACCCGGATGAGAAGAGTACGAAGAGAAGCAAAAGGATTGTGTCTTATCACCAAGATGCTACAGTGGTTGCTATTTATTCATGCGTAATGGAGTATGCCTAATTCTTAAATAAAGAACATAAATATGTATGTTGGATGAAACTCCACCGGTAACAATCTTTTAGAACCATAAATCACTACATTCCATGTCTCTTATTGTGCCACAATTCTATCCATCATGCGAGGAGAATAATACCAATGTGTCTTTGTTTGAATCATTAATTTGTGTAAATTGGTTGACCGGTTCGATTGTGATAAACGTGACGATAATTGTGTGATGGCACTTCAACCAATTTCATCCTCCCATCTTCCGTTGCGTTGCACCAAGAAGTGTAACCTTATTGCATTCTAAGCACGTCCGGAATGCATGCATTTCAAAGTTGCAGTTTGATTCAATTAAACTTATAATTAATGACTCCCACCATGTTCGCGACTGCCCGCCAAGAGGATAAATTGTATCAACACGAAAATTACTAGTGCATCAACTTGTGTCGTGTTGAACACGGAGTTCAATGCACTAGCAATAGTGTGTCTAAACCCGGACAATCGATCCACCAAGCGCATTTGGCGTTATAAAATCGATAAGAGAAAATAAAAAAAAAAATAAATCTTTCGCTATTGCCGTCGCTTAGTGCCTGTCTTGTAATGATATGTGCCGTATGTGTTTTTCAAGTGTCGTTACCGTTAAAGTAATGTATTTCACATCCCCACAAGACTGCGCTGTCCCCCACCTGCATCACACCAGGGTGAAGGAAACATAAGCCACGCCATAAGTGAGTGTTGGGGCGTTTGTTTAATTGAAAATATGTATGGCAGTGAAATAAATAAAACGCTTTTACGTACGTCCCAGCACCTCGGTGCGGCCTAGAGTGTTCAATATGATGCGTGGTTAAGGGGTGGCTGGGCATTTTGAGCAAACATCCTCCGCAAAAATCCCACTACCACCCGTTGCTGGTCGACAGAATGACACAAACACAGCGCGGTCGTTTCCTATCTCCCGGCGAGAGGACGGTGAGTGTGGGTATTTCGCACATTATGGCGATGTTCCGCCAACCTGCAGATATAACCACAACCTGTCGGGATAATTTGCACGCCTCGTATACGTTCTGCTGCATAACAAGAGTGTCGGCCGTTGTCGATAAATAAATAAGTAAATATGACAATATGCAGACAAGGTAGAAATGCTACCGGACGTTGTTTGCTCGATACAGCTGGACAAGCTGCTTTTCCAATGGAGATCGATACGCCTTAAGTTCTCTTTACGTTTATGTCTCGTTAAATGTCACGATAAAAATCATTTTTTATTTTTTATTGAATGTCTCCCAAATAATAACAATTTGCACAATAAATTAATATTGTCTTCAAATAATCGAACATTTTATTGCTTGAAGTCCTACGTCGAATATAAAAAGAAACGGCTATGGAATATTTTGTTTTGCTGGGGAGCTCTTTTAACCCGACAATTTATTTCATTATTCTGTCAATCGAAAATTGCTCTCCTTATTATTCAGCCAAACACAGTTTCTAATGCGAATATATTTGAATGGGGTGGAAAAAGTGAAAGGACTCCCGGAAGAGAAAGGGCTAACCTTACGGAAGCTGCTTTCGGTGTGCAACCGGTCACTTCGAAGTTTCAATTGATCGGTTACTCCTTCGTAAAAGCATTGTAGCACCTTTCCTTCACTTTCGTTTATGCACTAAATCACTCGATTTGCGATTGGTAATTGTTTTTCGGAGCTAAGTCATTCGGCAACGTCAAATCCGCCTCCTACCGGTAAACACCAATGACGACAAAGCGACGAACGCGCACCGTACGGTGATGATAATAAAAATGTTTTTTTTCCTGGCATCCTCGCGAATAGTTCGTCGCTGTCGTCGCCCATGATCATTAGTGCGTTTGTGGAATGTGGACGCTTTTTGTTGGAGAAAAACAGCCAACAGCGTCACTCACCCTGGGAAGGTGTATTACCAACGTGCCTTCGTTTGTACCGCGCAATAAGTTTGGCGATTACTTTTTAGTTTACTCCACCGACGGAATTGGGTCAGTGGTTTGCCCAGCTGGAACGAAGGGACACACTGTTCCTAATGCCTGGAGGCGGTGGCAATTGCCGGTGCTGACTAGGCTGCATTCGTTCTGGGGTTCCGTAGAGGCCGACCATATCGACGTCGACTTTCGCTTCATTAAACTTCATTTTCGATTAACGCGAGAAAGAAACGTTAATGTGTGCTGTTTGGAATGGGGTGGGTAGAAAAACTGTTTTTACTACACTCGACGACAGGGCTGGATAATGAGAGGAACGAAGATTTACTGTTCTTTGTGCGTTGCCGTGGGCAAGAATCCTACCCCGTTCGAACTAATGATCGTGCAAGTTTGTGTATGTGATCTTTTTCGATAGAATCACCTCCAGCCTTCGTTCAAGGTCGTCCTGTTCGATTAAAACAACAGCTTAATAACCCTACGAGCATTAGATCTACCTCAGTTTATTGCTCGATGGTCGGGTGTGGTTGAAGAAACTTTAATTAAATTATCATTCCCATCCGGTTCGCTACCGAATGATCCGGTGGGTCGTGAGAACTTCCCTGGCGCGGTATTAAAGCGTAAACTCACTTTGAATAATAAATTAAGCCACAACGATTTGTGCCCGTTCGCGTCGATCCAACGCTCTCGCGGTCCGGATGGATTATAATCTAATGGGGAAGTGAAGAGCGTGGACCTCTGGAGGCCATTCACTGACCAACTGCTCCACATTTCAACGTCCGTCATCCGGATAATCAATCATCCGCTTTGTCTAGACACATCGTCCTCTGCATTCCTTCTGATTTTAACACCCCAAAATGTTGACCGCTTGCTACTGTCTAATGCTTTGGGCTGTATTTTTGATGTTTTATGCATCATTTTCCCTTTTAATAGGATCATGTTTTTGCTGGAAATTAAATAAAAAGTGAAACGGAAATCAATTTCTCTAGCTCCTGTAAATAATTATGACAACAGCACCAAAAGGTGTATTTAACGAATTCCCCCAAAAAAGATCGTTTCGCTCTAATGTGGTCCATGTGTCAGATATTATTTCTCTATTTCCCCACCGTGAATGTCCCACTCCGTTTACGGATTTGCCTTGAAATTGACATATTTTTTGTCTAAATTTGGTTGCTTTTAAGAGGAGGAAAAAAACAATTCATAAGCTAAATCATGGGCGTAGATAAATTGCGTCGAAAAGTGTTGAAAATAGCCCCAAGGCATTACGACCGTCGTCCATAATCGATCCGGTGACGCGAAAATTGAGCGTCTAAAGAAGCGTGAAGTTAGTTGGGGTGTCGAATTTCCACCCATAAAAACAAATCATACTGGGTGAAAGAAAGCGAATCAAACAAAAAAATGCTAGTTGTCCAGATGTTTTTGTGTGAAGAGAAAAAAAATCCTCGAGTCGACGCAATGGCGGCAGGGCGATCTCCCGATTGACAGCTGTTGATCTTGGGCGATGATCGATGGTTGTGACTTTGGAAGCATCGAGAAGATCTCCTACATGCAGTTCGATGGTCAGTATCGAATTAATCATCGCTATACCGGGGATACATCCGATCAATCTCACCCGGTGCAAGATCACAAATCCTGGAGACCTTGATAATGAAACTAAAGCGTGGATAGAGGTTGCGTGTTGCTTCACCGCGAAGAAAACACGTCGCAAACGCCACCAGTTCCAAAGTTTGGTGTGGCTCAAGGCGTGAAACCGATTTCGATTTACCAGGCCAGAAATTGATGGATGATTGAACGGCGATGAAAACAGCAAAAAAGCGTGCAAATTTATGTACAAGTGCGCGCTTTCACTGCTGCCAGTGTTGCCCGGAGCGAGTTTCTAATCGTTCCACACTGGACAATGTAATTCCCGGTTTGCACAATCTCTTTCGCTGGTCAGCTATCGATGACCACGTGACAGACACGATAATGGTGGGTTTCCGCGATTAAGCATAGACATCGGCTGATCGGCTGATTTATGTATGGATATCGTACCTGTAGCGACAGGAAACAAGATAGACAACTCTTTCCCAAAGCATCGAAACATTGTTGCATCGAATTGGATTTACAAAGTCTGTTGGTAACCTTTTTGAAGTTGTTGAGCTAAGTTGAATATAATTCTCACCTCCCAATAAGTGAGGAGAGCGAAGAAGCATCTAAATAAATTAAAATTTATTGCATTTCCTGCCAAAGTAATACAATTGCTGCATTAAAATGTGTTTTTTTCCTTATAAAAAGAACACTTTCCCGACATATTCTTCTTCCACAAGGAGACGAAAGAAATGCGATATATTTTCCATTCAATTGTAACTTCCCGGCAACGGTGCTCGAGGAATGTCTCGTCCTTGTGTGCAGTCGTCCTATAAATCGTAACCGTCAAGCGGCATAAAATTCCCGTTAGTTTCATTCACTGAATACGATACCGAATGGGTGGAAAAATGTCCCCAATATCTTCCACTTCACTCCCTCTTTTTGGTAGATTTCAGGCACTTTTGAAAGAATGTGGAGAAAAGAGTCAAAAGGATAGAATGAAAATTCTTCTTCCGTATCACTTTTCCCCTGTGATGTAGTGTTCCGTGAAGGTGAGCAGAGAATTTTCGATTTTCCGACTGCAATCCAATGTGGAGATGTATGTGTGCTGGAAGTTATAGTCTACAAGCAGGGCAGGATAAGTGGAAAAGTATTGAGGAAATGCGATATCTTTCCATCGCATCAATAACAACACCAACAACAGGTGCAGTGAGGAAAATTCTTCCGCTCGATAAAAATAGGGAAAAGAAAATCGTTAATTTAAAATTCTTTCCCGTTTGCCGATAAAATGTAAATATTTGCCCATACCCAAAGCTGCCTCACGTGGCTGCTCGACGTAGTATCCTTTACTTGGTAGCACATTGTCGATGTGTGTATCTTTGTTTCGTCAATTAACAGTATAGTTGCTGTTTCGATGAAATCGCGATCATCCCTCCTAGAACATTGGAACCTCGTGGACATGGTTCTTCCTCTGTTCTACTACTTCTCCAATTCGTCAGTGTGTTTGTGTGGCCACGCTTACATTGTAGCCATTTCCCGGGGTTCGCTTGGTCCGTCCGGCCAAACTCTACGATGCCAGAAGTCGACGTCGCATATCGGAATGGTAAATCTAATCCACTTCAATATCCTCTGTCTCTCGCTCGTCGGGATTCACCAAGCGAGAACGGAAGTGAGTCAATATTGCAAATTTATTGCCATCAGACAATGAGATACACTGTTGTTATGTCTGGATGCTCGGTGGATTACGGTCGTATCACGGGAAGACGTGAGTAGTTTCGGATTTATGAACCGAGCTGATAGAGAAACCGATCCACCAAGACAGTTTGATTCGATAAAATTATACGGTTCGGAGCTCTTCTTCTGCACAAATTTATTTTGCACAGTATTGCAATTCTTTTTATTTAAACGTGATTTTTCTTATACATCTCCTACGTAAGCGCTTGCATCCGAGGTAAGAAACGGCGCTGAGAACATCCCCCATGACATTAATGCTTATTTCATTGCCCATAATAAATGATTTAACGCCGGGCAGCAATCTTTCACCGATTTAGCCTACTTTTAAACTCATGTCCATCAAAACAAAATCCATCTTTACAACAACAAATAAAAAATCCGCCCCAAACGAAAGGTGTGTCTCTCTCAGCACCTTGCTCTCCCGTCGATTGGAGGTGCTCGTGCTAGATGGCCTCCGGGCGGTACCTTGGGCAGCGCTTGTTGATGCATTAATGACCGAGGGCGCTGGTTAAATCCTGTCCCTGGATTACATCAAATCCCCTGCAGGCGAGAGCGAGGAGACGGTTTTTGGGCGTGCATATTATTTATACGGCTGTGTTGATGGCGTCTTTTCCTTGACTGATCGTTTGCTCACATGTGTCAGCATTTATGCTCATCACGTTCGTGCGTGTCTTCTGCTTTCTTCATTCCACAGGTAACATGGAAATGCTGACCTACTTCTTCGGACCGATCGGCATACTGCTCGGTGTCAATCTGCTACTGTTCGCCTCAACTGCCCGCCAGCTAACCTGTGGTCTATGGAAGCGGGATGATGTCAAATCTACGACGGAACGGTATGATTAGTTACTCGGTTTTTATCTCTTCTTCCAATCTATCCGTAACTAAGCCCACTTCAGTTTTTCCTTTGCTTGTGTTAATCGCTGTAGAAGATTCGAGAGGATCATCTAACGATCTCTTCGGATAACTTAGTACTAATCCAATGAAACGAAACTAACACACATACAAACAACGACAAAGGACATTGTGTTAATGCTTTAATGGGATGCTTTTAGAAGAAAATATAACTTGACTTGACAGAAATAGAAATCGTCCTTAAATGTATTATCACAGAAAATGTTAAAATGAAAACATATTAAAGCAAACCTCATGTAGGTTGTAGTTCCATTTTTCTAATAGGTTTGCCACATTTGTGCTATCAAATGACACTTTTTGCGTTTTCAAGTGCATACCACCTTATAAATTAATATCCATTTTTCGTCAACTGGTTAACCTGTTCGCTAGGAGTCGTACGATCTGAGGACAACCATCGTTGGCGATTGTTTGAAAATATCTCTCCCGTACCGAACGCATTACCTATAAACCAATATAAATGGTGGCAATATATTCTCGTTCGGGAAAACGAATTTTTCCCCCCGTAAGCCGACGGGTTCGCACCGGTACGACCGGCACATTGGTCTGCCACGTTTCGCGATCATAATTTGCCGTGTCGTTGTTCAAATATTAGTTTCCATTATGGATCGTGTGGTAAAGCAAACCTTTTCCTGTCTCATCCCTGGGTTTTTCTTCTTGCTGTTTGCTGGTTGAAAATCACTTTTGCAAACTTCACTCGCACGATGAGCGTAGTTTCGGCTGTTGCTGCTACTGCAACATGGACCATAGGAGCTTCCCCAACCATATCCGTTCGCTACGTACGAAGGAAAAGAAGCGTTCAATCAGCAGAAAAGTACTCGCCCCGTTTAATCGGGTGGAGAGTTTGGAGCGGACAGAAAAAAAGCCACTCCCAACCGTTTACTTTCTCCTGTCTCTCTCGGGATCATCCATACAGAAGGCCCTTTCCAAGCCTTCTCCCTTCATCCTTATCTGTCGAACTCAGTGGTACCTTTTTCCCTTTAGCAGCACACCAAAATGGGTCAGCACATTTTAAGTTTTCCTGTCGAAAGCAATTTTCGATTTAGAACGAATTTGTACAACACACCAGAATGAAAAACCGGCAAAAGACACACTCACATACCCTATCTCGGTGTGTTGTATTCGACTGGATGTTTCCGGTCCAGAGGGGAGAGGGGGGGAGGGGAAAGATTTGAACCGATCCCATTCACCGGTTCACAACCTCATTTCCG
Organism: Anopheles minimus; assembly: GCA_000349025.1. Lineage (NCBI taxonomy): Eukaryota > Metazoa > Arthropoda > Insecta > Diptera > Culicidae > Anopheles > Anopheles minimus. Next base: position 4,287,754 of record KB664277.1, read on the forward strand.
GCATCGACAGGGAGTAGTTGGAGAGAATAAAAAAACACACACACACATTTGCCAAATTTTCCTCGTTGGTGCGAAAAAAGTGTACAGCCATGCTCGCAACGCACGGAAGGTCCTGAGTATCGCCACTCAGACGCGAAGCAGCCACCGAATGGGAGGGGAAATAATTAAAAACCACCCAACTCATGTTTTTTTTATCTCTGTGCGCCATTTTCATTCATTCGATTTTAGTCGGACGAAATCGTTTCAAGGACCTCTTTTCCGATGCAGCCTGCCAGAAAGTTCCGGCAAAAGTTTACCACATTGCAGGGAGATTTTTGTTTTTTTTTTTTGCGGGAAAAGGCAGAGTGCGGATGGTTGCAGTTCAGTCGATTGCTGATAGGATTCGTATTTTAACGCCGGAATGTGATGTCGTAAATCTGAGAGAGAAATTGTTTAATTAGCTACAATTACCCACTGCCAGGCAATCTTTTACTGTCGTTGGGTAATTAATTGTCATTTACTCAAGTATGTTCTTCGGGATGAATATTTTCCTTCTCTTGGTGGCGTGTGGTAACTTTTTGGGATATTTCGGGAAAGTTTTACGACGGATAAAGTATAGACGAAAAGATTTATTTTAATTGAAACATTTTCATCACTTCAGAACTATTCCCCTTTATCGTCTCAATTAGTGTGTGGAAAGCTCTCAACGCTATCACAGTTCGGTTGTTTTTATTCGGTTTGCTTAAAAGAGAATTTTAATTATGGCCCCCAGCTCCACCTGGAAGGCAAAAAGGAAGAAAAAAACGCAAATTTACCAAAAAGTGCACAAGCACATCCGGCTTCATTGAATTCAGAGCGTACCAGCTGTGGGAAAATGCAGTTCCGATTGCATCCCAACGATACACAATGATGCACTTGAAGCTGTAGAAATTAGGCAAAAACCACCAAACAGTTCTAAGTTTCAATTTTGTTTCTACAGTCTGCACCATAGAAACGGACCCAACACTTGGTTGGTTGTCCTTAAATGCAGACAGACAACAAAAACCTGCCCGCATCATTAAGGAGTGCTTGCTTCTTTGAATAAGCGCAAATAAAAGGATGATTGAGACTTGCTCGAAAATCCTTTCCAGAGCTCATTGTCCAAAACAAAAATAAAAAAAACGAACTAGAATGGAAAGTTTTATAACATTCCATTGATAAACAACAGTCACAGAAAGCGCCTTAAGCATGCGGGAAATTCGATCTTCCTCTCGTACGAATGTTCTCCCAAACCCCCCTAGGTGTTGTTATGGGTTCGTCGCTTAGTTTGATTTAAACGTAACGACGACGTATCAAATGTATCGACGAGCAGGGGAAGTTATTTGCCAATTAAACTCACCTTTTCGACTGGTTGTTAACGAAGCCTTACCGTCAACGCCAGCCGGACAGCGAAGATGACGACGTCGAGGACCGACATCAACGATGGCATAAATCGGACTTCGCAACGATAAATTACCATGGCAACGTGTCGCGGACGTCCAGATGGAGGGAATTGTTTGAATTTAATTTCATCACAAGTTTCATCGCTTCGATCGTTCAATTACACACTGATTACTGGGGGATGGAGCCACGTTACCAAGGGCACCGATACAAGCGAGACAAGTGTTCCAGATTAATTCACGAAACATCTCGGGAAAGTCGTCCAGCGCTAGAGCGACAAACCACGACCGACAACCGTACCAGTCAGGGCGAATTTAGATTTATGGAACTTGTGTACCGTCGCTGTATACGTCCGTGGCGCCCAGCGGAAGAAAGTTCTATCGATAATGAACTCTAACAGGGTGCCCTTTCTGGCTGGTCGTGAAACAAGTAGGCTCGTTTCCAAGTAGACGCAAGACACACACAAAGCTGCAGCTTAGACCAATTTGCTTCCGTGTCAACTGGACCGCTGCGGGATGAACGATTGCGGGACAATTTTCCTCACGTTGGGTGGTCGAAGACAAACGATCCGGTCGGGGAGGGGGAAAAAAAGTCGACCACCTAACGAGATGGAGGGGATCGGCAAGTACAAAAATCTGTATCATTCCGAGTGATAGTTTTGCTTTCGTTCGCCCTTTTTCTCCCCTTAGTGTATGGGCCTCTCTTTACGAGGATTTATTGCAATTTTTGTAGCCTCCATCCGTACAAAACTGGTACCGTTTTTTCTCGTGGCGGAAATCCATTTGGAGCTTGTTGTTTTATCTGTTAGAATACCCCCTTCCCAGCCCTTCCGTACTCTTTCAGCTCTAAGTTCAAAGGAACTAAGGGAATGAAAGAAACCCCGAAAAGGACGATAGTGCACCGCAGTGTTTGCTTCGAGCGTGCGAGTACTCCCCCGAAACATGTCGGTTACCGGGGCAACGGCGGTGTACGACGAAAGTGAGTGATAAATCTAATAGTAAAATGGTAATAAAATAAAACACGCCAGCGAAATGAATGGGTCCCGCTCCACTAACTGATGCCGCGAGTCGCTAATAAATAGGACCGCGCGCCAGGGCCACTCCAGACACGATGCTGCAGGTGATGGAAAACCCGGGCAGAAGGTTAGCAGAGATAGTTGACTTTGGGGGAAAAAATATATCTATCTGGCAAATGGAACCAACTCGTCGGGACAGTTGGATTATGGTGCAGGGGTTTTTGCATTTGCCAGCCACGAACAGGAAACAACGGGCTGAATTTTTCTTTTGCTTAGGTTTTGGGAAGAGGGATTGGATTTTGCATAGGTGGTAATTCCCGGCACACATATGGGTACATGTATGATGTAGTTAGGAGGGCAAATCTTTCTCCACAGTAGACCATTTCCCGTTTTGTTGTTTCTGGGTGTATAAAACCTACATATGTGTCCTTGCTCTGTGTGTTTGTGCGTTATGTTTCGTTTCTGGCATGATTTAATGACCCACCAACCCCCATTCTCTCCGCCACCCCTCCCCCTCCTCTGTTCATTTCCCATTTCCACCCCGGCACCACCCTCTTGCCCTCTTTCTTTTATTCTCCCTCTCTCTTTCTTTCTCACGCGCCCCCTCCGTCCCATGTGGTATGCTCAGCCGCGGTTTGGTTTCTTCTCCCTCTTACAGTGCTGCGCTGGGGCGCGTCTGCCTCAAGCTGGTCGTCGTGATGGGTGTCACCTGGGTGGCGGACGTCATCTCCTGGGCCGTCGGTGGACCGAACTACATCTGGATCGTGACCGATCTGATCAACGCACTGCAGGGCGTATTCATCTTCATCGTCGTCGGCTGTCAACCGCAGGTGAGTTTTATCTTCACCCGCTCCAAGTTTTACCTTAAAGAAAGGTCCTGTTTTCGTACCGTGCTTCTTCGTCGCGAGTGCAGAAGATCGAATTCTCTTACGCTTTTATTTTTCTTCCGTCCCCACTGCAGACGAATGGGTTTTCGCTTCCAGCCGCGATCGCCGCTAGTAGCAAGAGAAGCATTGAAAAAATAAACCTACTCAAGCTGTCCGCTACGCAGAAGTAATTGGATAGGTTTGCGATCGGTATTACGAGTCAAAAAGCACTTAAAATTTGAACACTGTGACAATGTAATAAGATGCTTAAGATGCCTAACGATAATAACGTGCTTTAAATCCAATCGAAACTTTGCTAATAATCTGTCCAAAACTAATTGAATTTTCATCAACAAATTCATTTAGGAAGAAAAATAAAGCGCAAAATGCTTTCTTCACATCCGTATCGATTCTTCCCTTGTTTTGCTATTATCAATCGCCCTTCACACTGCTAGTTGAACGCGAAAGAGTGCTTTTTGCAAACCACGAAACACCAAACTAGTTTCCGTCTGGCACAAAAACCCCCATAACTTTGCCCTTTGGAGCGAAACCACAAAATCTCATTTGGCACCGTGTCATCTGACGCGAAGGGCGAGACACGATCGGCGGTGGTTAGAGACCACCATCGGAAACGAGGCGAAATTAACCTTTGCCGCCATCTCGTACACACGGCAAGCTTCATGCCTAGTTGAGTGGTAATGGAGGTTGCTTCTTTTTAACTGGAATAAAAACAAAAAAACATCAAACATGAAGAATATAATACCCACAAACAAGGGAAATTAAAAAGCACACAAAAACCGCGTTAAGGATTACAGCATAATGCACTCATTTCTTTACACCTGATTGTTGGCATCTGGTGCGTTTTTCTAGGAGGACAGAGTTCTGGTTTGTTAGTGAGCTCTAGACCATTCATATTAATTATCCTAATTCCCTCACACCATTCGGGCGTTCGTTCCACCATGTCTGCAGATTCCGGCATCCTTTCGGACAGAAATCTCAATGTATATCCCCTTTTCCTTGATTTCTCTTCCCGTTTGCTGCCAAACACAACGCTCCATAGGTCTGGGCCGCCATGAAACGCCTGTGGAACTCGAAAACTGGACGATCCTTCACGAACACCACGCACGGTCCGCAGCACTCCAGCTCGTCGCACGGATTGCCCTCGATGGGTGAATCGATCACGAACAACACCTGCACGAACAACACGACGACCACCACCTCGAACCGCGTCCCGATGGAAACGGTCTGTTGAACCGATATGGCCGAAGGTGAGCCAATTCTTCACATACAGGAGGGTGATATGCGGTGCCCCATATAGGGGGATGATACACTAGCCAACGGGACCCAAAAACAAACACGAACGACGAAGATGCCAACGTGTCGAATCGGAAACGACGACGACCAAATGGATGGTCGGAAATAGAGAGTTTTGTTTTTATCATCGTTGGCTTAGCATACTACCATGATCGTGTGCGATCATTGTCACCGTTTACGACCGTTTTTGCTTCCTGTATTTGGTTAGACTGGATGAGTATTCGTAGTGCACTACGTGGTAGAGAAAAGTGGAAGCAGTAGCAGCGATGGGGAAAAGATTAGAAGGATAGCGGTAACTTGCCTTTATATCCCGAAAAAACAACATAACGAAGGAAACAGTAAACAAAAAAAAAAACCGATCAGTCAATGTTGTTTCCGTGCTACTTCCCATCTTACTCTTGTTCATCGTCTTTTTGCGCTAATAGTTGTAGTGAGTACACACAGAAACCTCCTTCACAAAAACGTATACACTAACGGATAATAATTAATATTTAACAATAAATTAAATATCTCATTCATCCCTACCGTTCATAAACATCTCGCTACAAGCACGATGGGGCATACCAAACAGGAAGTTAGTTGGAAAGAGCGAGTGAAAATAGACTGGATCGTTTTTTTCTTCAAATTATGGAACGATCGATTTCCATCGTTATAATAAAAAAACAAGATTTTCGATGGAGAATTTCCATACTTAAATCAGTATTTTGTTCACTCCCCTTCTGCCTAGCCCTGGTACGGTGATGACCCCAATCAATCACCAGGCAATTTGCACTCTTAGTCCTGGGGGGAAACATTAATACTTCATAGAGAGATAATAGAATGTTCACGTTTTTCGCGAAGAAAAACAAGAAAACAAAGCAACGACGATGCCTAACCAATTGGTCGACTTTTCGTAATAAGTAGAATAGCATTTGCCAAAACCAGAACAAAATCCCAAAAAATTTAGCAGAAAAAAACAATTTCGAGCGCTCTTGTAGGCGTAGTAATGTATATTTTGTGTTAAAAATATTTTTACATGTGATTCAATGCTCATTGCTACACTCACGTTCTTCATATCGAGCGGGCGAGTATCTTCGAGGTTTGACACAGCTATGACGACCGACAAAACACCTAAGTATGGTATTTTAAGTTTAATCTGTATTGTTGCATTAAACAACACTGCCTGCTACTGAAAACTTCTTGTTTGTTCCTTTTATTTGCCTGCAGAATAACAAATCCAGGAATGTAAAGGAAAACAACACAGTTTATAGAAGATTATTATTTAGAGCTTTACTTACGTTGTAAGATACTTTCCGTTTCGTTAAAGCTTTCGCAGCAAAAAAAAGCTCCAACTGTGTAATATGTTTAGTTTCGCTTGTAGAGTATGTATTAATTACTTAACACACTTACCCCCTTGCACGGATGTATTTATGTAAATAGTGTATAAAACTTTCGTTCGTATGATTTAGCTTTTATGATGGTACGTTTCTGCTTATGGGATTGAAAATTTGTAGGAGAAAAAAATAATTATTTTCCTTTTATTTCTGTTATGCTGATCCCTTCTCTCATGGAGAGTGCAACTGTTTGGATCGTTTCAATGGTTCAGTGTAGCAAAACAGATGGATAACATCGTTTTATAATCGTGTCCTTTTTAAAACTATATACACACGCGTACATATACATACATAATGAACGTGTTAACAATAACAATAATTAAAACTATAAAACTAAATAAACGATGGGAAAACAATAACGCAAAACATACATTAGAGCAATTCGGAACGGAAGAGAGGGTGAACAAAACAAAAAACCTATAAAATCGAACTCGGTTTATTCTTCTTTTAGAAGTGTTTACAAAATTTTATGCCAAAATGCGAAATTGAAGGGAAGCGAAATAAAAATCGGACCTGTTTGTTTCTTTTTGTACGATTTATATGCTAGCGAGCAGTGAATTAAAGCGAATAACATACATAATATAAAATTAGTGATTGAGGACAACAAAACAAAAGAACAAAAGCCGCCCACCGGATGCAAAAACAAAAACTGCTAAATACATTAATATCATACAAAGTCATTTCAAATTACCAGTTGTGCGATTAAACACTAAACATACGATCAATAGAACTCTTCACGTCTCATTGTAGCACTTTGCTCTCCATACAAGGAAAACATTAAAGTATCGCCGAAACCGAACGGTTCATTTACTTCTAGTACTGCCAACTTGCTAACATACCCACACGTATCGTTGTATACATAGATGCAGCTTTGCTAGTATTATAGTAGAAGTTTTGCATTCGCCAAGCAGCAGTATCACATGGTGAAAGTAAGGTGCAGAAAATGAAATAAAGTAAAAGAAACCCCAGAAAACCGAACAGAACAGAAGCAGAAGCAATGCAAATCAATTAAACTTCTCTCCAATTAAGCTAAAAACGTAGTTAATCAATTCACGAGATAGATGTGCTAATCCAGCGGGCGATAAATTGCACCGACAGCCACCCGATCGTTACATCAGGGTGAGAAATGGAAGATACGAAACATGCAACATAAAAGTAGCATCAGTATTTTTTTTATTGTCACGTATTTGCTTACTGAACGGTTTTCGAAGGACTTTTCGATGTTTAAATAAATCGATTTGATGTTGAGTGCGATAGTTGCAGCAGCAGCATTTTCACTTCCGTGTCCGATGCAACTGTTTAACAGTTTATCTTCCTTCCTTTCTCTTGTTCATTCATCCATTTCTTACTTTTTTTTTCATTACGAATCGAAGTTATGTTGGCTTTTTTTCCGAACAAAATTCAAACGTAATATTATTCAATTGGTTTTCTAGTATTTTGCTCACAAAATTTTCTTTTTATACTATTCTATAAAACTCATTTCAATCATCAGCATTATCATCAGAACGTTCACAACGCGCCACGGAGTCGATAGTATAGGAAATATAGCAAAAAACAATAAAATTCGCTGTATATCGAACAAATTATATTACAAAAAAAACATATGCGGGCATCGAAAGCACGTCATATTTTCTTTCAGAACAATTTACAATATTCGGACAAAGATTTGTGGGGAGGGAGCAAAAATGTGTACGAGAGGCTTATACTGCAGTTGCGACGCAAGTTTATTCGATACGAGCGCAATATAAAGGTTATACAACCTCAACACTACTATACACATACACCTATTATTGAACAGTGGATTCGTGTAGTTTATGAAATAAAAATCGAGTCAAACGAACTGAGGTTAGGGTGGTTTTTCTGTGTGATTTTGTGAATATCCGAACAATTTCCTCAAAATAGGTAAGACACAGCATACTCTGGCTTCATATTCGTCACACTACCAACGTCACTAATTTGTACAATTTTGGTGCATTTACTAAGCCAAAGATGATATAAAATGCCCGGACTGAGATGGGTTGATGATGTGAATGCATCCACCCGAATGTTTGGGCTAAATAAATATATAAGCTTAAATGAACTTTCGAAGCGTAATTCTTTAGATAAAATAAAGAGTGTAAGCATAACTTAAACAAATCCTTAAAGTATTTCCGAATGAATTATGAATGGAAGCAAAGATGGTAATATTTAAATTACATTTTTTAATACTTTTATTAAAATCATTCAACAATCAAATAAGGCAAAAGCGCTTTGGAAATCCGAAAGCAACAAGATTGATACTGTCGAAAGAAATCGTTAGAAAAAAAACAACACTCTCTTTCCCTGTACAACTTCCCGGAACTTTATCGCGTGTAAATGGCTCCGTTTTTTTGCGCTTCTTTGCGTAACGCACGGACGAGACGCAAAAATGCATTCCCGGTACGAAATGGCAATCAACATGTCATTTTTCGCTCACACTAGTTGACTCGCGTTGGCGCCGTCATGACCACCGGATTTGCAAACGCATCGGTTGTCCCGTGCGGACACACGACCACACTCGGCCACCGCGTGTGTGTGGCTGTGTAGGTGAATAATTATGCATCCGCCGCCACCGCTCAGTCAAAGATTGCGTCGCATGACATAAGTCAGCGATGACGAAGTTGGCTTGTGGCACTTGCGCGACACCGTACAATTAGCATAATAACAGCCGGGAATTACACCGCACTATGTGTGCCGAGCGTGTGTATGCGTGAGCTTGTTTTGGGGTAGTACGTGTTGCGTGAGTGTTTTTCCTTTTGTACGCGGATGCAATAATCAACCTCCGACTCCTTTGGCCACTTGACGCACAGCCGAGCAGGTTGATTGCAATAAACGTGAGCTCTCCCGCTCACTCTCTGCAGGATGATTCACCGACCAGCTGATTAACGTTACAGCCTTGGAGTGGATCGCATAAGCATTGGAGAAAGCCTCTTTGTTTGTCTCCCCCTTTCGATTGTGCCACGATCATCGATCACTTTGACTGCTGTTGACAAAAACGATCGTCAAATCACCATAAGCACCCAAATTGCTTTTAAAAAAGTTATTGCCTTGATTGCTTATGAGAGCAACGTTTGCTGATGACGTCATTAATCAAGGTGGAGCTCCTGTGTTGGTATCTGCCACGGTATGCTACGATCGCACTCCTAATGATCGATCACATGATGGAGATATTGATCTGCAGGCGTATGATCATGATATTCTTTTTTATCTTTCGTTAGATAATTTTAGTTACCTTGAATAGCTTCAGTCTCATGTGATTTTAAACCATTCATACGAAGCTTTACGAAAGCAACGAAAGAACTTGAACCATCCATCTTTCGTTGGCACCTTGTCACGAGTGTAACAATTCGAGGAATTTCATAAAAAACAACCACCAAAAACGGCCAAACAATGGTCACACCGAAAGCAAAACAAAACCCTCCAAACATGGCGCCTTCTGCACTGTGCAGAAAACGCATACAAAAAAAAACTGCCTTTTAAATTTGCAAATGCTAACACTTTCTGTCAAGGTTATCTGGACGACGGGCGCTGGCACAGGGGTGGTAAAGGAGGACAGTGAACAGATGAACTCATTTAGGCTTTCTTTTGCTTACTTGAGCGTAAAATTGGTCGCACTTATACGCGTACCACGTGTGTAACGCAAAACAGGCAGAAAATGTGTGTCCTTGGCCGAAGTTCTCTCCCACCAGACGCCTTTGCTGGGGATTTTCCCCTCCTTCACAGGAAGTGGTGTGTCGGTAGGCAAAAGAAATTTTTCAAAACGCAATTTAAATGAACACGTGTTGTTCGTTTGTTTCCGAATTTTTGAATATATTAAAATTAACTAAAATCATACAAAGTATGTAGATTTTGTGGGATTGCAGATTACTTTAAACAGGTCAGACATTACTTACAAGTTTTAAAAGCTTTTTTATGACTCAATCTCACTTTATTGTTAAAAAAAACTGAAGTCATTAGTTAATTACTTCGTTTGATGATAATCTTGAGGAGGGTTTCGTTTCTTGACTTTTTTTCCAAGCCATGTTTCCCAGTGCTTGCATGAACAATTACTGAAGATAAAGAACCCGTAAAAAGGCGCGGGTTGCTCGTGATTAGTCGTTAACCACTAGGGAGAACATTGGATGGTTAATTTAAAACTATCGTCACATCCTCCAAATTCCAAGGCACTGCTTCTTTCGAGTACACTGCACGTAAACGTGCGGCCATCTCGCGATAGGTTTGATTAGCGGATGTGTGCTTTATTGGACAATTATGCACAAAGTCGCACCAACATGCGCATTCGGGCATTCGTTCCACGCCACACCAACAAACCATGCCAAATTGATTCATTCATCGTGAGTGGCCGCGAAGAACACTCTTCACATCGCTTCGGGAAACGTGACAATTGGGACAAAATAGAGACTGCGTGTGGTGTGGGTACCTACTGACCGATTTCGGTCAAGACGCCAACCGACACACCGAACGAACGAAATCTTCTAAATCCCTCTCATAAATCATGTGTTCGTTTCAGGGTAGGCAGCATAAACGATACAAAAAAAGCAAAGTCGATAAAGCCTGACCTAAAACCTGTCCCGAAGAATAACAAATCTTCAGTCGGCTTAGAGGGACATGCAAATCTCTCTAGCTGCAGCAAAGGTGCACGGTGCATCGGGCGGTATATTGCAAAAGGGGTTTTCATGGGATTCGCTGCCCATTTCTCCGTTGGGTACAGCTGGTACCTGTTGGAACATTGCTGGATGCCAGAGTAAGACAATAAAACGCACCGAAATTGCAATTGAACAAAGGCAATTCGTTGGTAAAAAGTATTCAAGTACTGTGGAAAAACCCTCCCCGTTCATGGTTGTGTTGCTGCATCCGGTACTTTTGGGTTAGAGGGACAATAAACATAAAAGCATAAAAGGCGCTTACATTCCTCCTCCCTTCCTGGGCTTGGTGTCTTCCGTTCCGGCTGCAGGTATGATTTTGCAATCGATTGAGCCAAATGTAACCGACCAGGATTTCATGCATTTATGCTTAAGTGAAAGCACTAAAAATTTGTATTATTTAATAATTTTAAAAGTTTTCAATAATATTTACATTGAATAGGATAATTATTGGTTAAAATGTATAATGTTATGTAAAAAATAAATTGTTCGTCGATCCTTTTCAACAGATTTCACACAATTCAAACAATTTTGTTTAGAAAACAGTTCCAATAGAAGAAAAAAGAAAGAAAAGAACGTAGAGATCCGCATACAAACCAAAAACATCGCAACGGAATTGTTTGAATCCAATATGGGATGGACCGCACACTGTTGGATGGGTTTTCAATTTTTGTGTCATGTTTCTCATTTTTTGGTATTTTAGATAATAATACCACTAAAAACAAATTAAAAATATTTTTCTTAAAATTTTAGATTTTTAATTTTTTTATTATTATTTTGTTTAATTTCATAAGATAAAACCATCACTCTATGTTTCTTTCTATTTTCATGCTTTTCTCATTTTATTTCGTGTCCAAAATTATCTTTAAAATAAAAAAAATACATGAATTCTGAAATAAACAAAGAAAACGAAAAACCACAATCTACCGCGCGTGCAGCAATTCCGCCCAGTGTGTGTTGTGCGATGTTTTACTCCGACCGGTCGGAACCGTCGTTCCCGTGCAGCCGCTGCCCATCACTAGTTTGCATCGTTCGCTCACGGGAGTAGGGTGCGTCGTGTTCACGTTCCGCCATTTTTTCGCGAAAAGTACGTGTTTTCCGGCATTTTCCCAACCGAACCGGGTGCGTTTGGAGGCCCGGCACCGAGTGGCACATTTTCCGGCACCTGGCCAGTGGATTCCCGTGGTGGAACGATGTGAAAAGCGGTGTACGGGAGAAAAAAGTGCGTGCGTCACACCGCAGGCTTTGTTCGGATGAGCGAGTGTGCGTGTTTCTGTGTGTGCGTGATGAGATTTAAAGATGGCGGCATCGAATAACAGGCGGAGAGAAAGCACTTTATCAAAATTATCATGCACGCGGTGTTGCGGCGATCTGTTCGGGTATTTGCTGCGGCTCCGTGTCAGCCCGGAAGAGCTGGAGCAGCGCTATAAATCGCGCGAAATCGACAAATTTCTCGAGAAAGATAAACATGCGTTCCGGCGACAGGTACGGCCCCGATGCGTTTACTGGTGTAGTGTGGGTGGGAACGGGAACGGGGTGTGTGTTGGGTGCGAGTGAATGTGTGTGAGTGTGTGTGGGTTAAGGTTTTGGAAAGGAATCTGGGTGGGAAGAACGGGTGTGGTGCGGTTTTGTTTGTTTGCTCCTTGAAATTTCCTCTGGCCGGTGTTCTAATCAACCTTCATTCCCGCCCCGGGTAGGGGGCGGTAGATTAATTTATTGCTCAGGTTGGAATGTTTTTCGTGGTGGAAGAAAGAAAGAAAGGAAAGCTACACTATTCGGTCTGAAAAGTGGATGGAAAATGATCGTTCCTGTGATTGGTGCGCCACACGAATCAGCTGATTGATGCGTATTGTTGTTTTTGTTGTGCAACCGTGATGGAAATGAGCGTGATGATGCTGATGTGTGTGTGTATGTGTGGTGTATGTGTGTTTTTGGTAAAAATCACGCTACGTAGCCAGTGTGTGATGATTGTTTTGAAAATGTGATTCACACCGTGCGCGATGACGTTACACCGGTGCCGGATATCCGCGTGTATGACCAAAAGCGTGCTTTCTGGCGTTTAGTCCGGGCTCCGTGATTCCAATGTTGCGTGATAGCGAGAGTTTGGTGAAACGTGAATAATCCTGTACGATGTGATGGATAACACATGCACACACATACTTGGATAATGGTGGTTGCCAGGCAGTTAAAAAGCGTCAGCATCAAACAAAAATGCCAACCATTTTTCAAGCGATTGGGCGTTTGTGTGTATGTGGGAGGCATTTCGCCTGCTACCCAGCAAACGATTCAACCGCACCATATCACACACCGTTGCTAATTTCAACCACTCTGCTTGAAGTACCCCTGGCTGGCTCCAACACGGGCACAACACACAGTAGGCGTATGCAAAAAAGCGCAACACCAACCTCAACCCCCGAATGTCGCCGCGGGGTTGGATGTTTTCATCACACCAAAGGCAAACCCCTGTTGGAGGGCAAACAGACACATGCACACGCACACAGGCCGAGGGTCGTTTTCTAAAATTCACCATTCCCCCCCGTACCATTCTTCCTTTTAGTGGAGTGTGCAGCGTATCCTACACAAAACAGGAAACAACAGAAGAAAAAAAAACCTTCCAGAAGGAATAAGAAATCGAAAATACTCATCCTGCCCTATACTCGAAACGATCGATTATTGGAAAGGAAAAGGAAGAAAATGTTTATCTTTCCTCCTACGTTTTATTTGCTCCCTATAGTACACACTCTAAATTTGATTATTTTTATAATTTCATGCTCTCCGGCTGTGGCATTTTGGGGAGGGTGGGAGATTAAATTGTACTCTTGCCCCCTTCCCAACCAACAAAACACAACAGTAAAGGACAGGCAGCAAGATCAGTTCTCCTGTGGACACACATACCGAGAATCGGTTGTGTTGATAAACAAACCTGCGCCCCCAATAAGCATGCGGACACGATGAGGAGATTCTCTAGCTCTGCTTGATACCGAAAAGCATAAATGTTGAAAAGAAAAATCGGAATGATCACGATATTTGGCCCCACCCGTAGGAGGATGTGTATGTGTATCGAATGAATATTTGTCCCCGTCAGTGGTCAGCTTCCTATTTTTAAACCCCCGGGGAATACGATGGGGGTTTTTCTTTTATTAAACACAACCATTCCATACACAGATGATCGTCGTATTTGTGGAAAAGCATCATGCTAGAGGGCAAATTTCATTTTCTTTTCCACCGTACAATATAGGACAGTGAATATGGAATAAATTGCAATTGCATTTTCCCAGCATCCCGATCGCTTCTACATGTTCCCCCTCCACGTGATCGAAATGCGATGAAACAATAAGAAACATTCCGCGCGCATCTTTATGCTCTCGCATATCTCGATCGTTTGCGATCGGGTTTCATCCTCAAAACGACCTTGCCCCATGCCGTTCCTTTTCCCCTCCGTTTAAAAAACCCCGGTCCGGTTTCTTTCCCATTTCTCCCCTACAATTTCGGTGAGCATTTCCGTTTTGTTGCGGTCAACTTTCGCTGCGCTCACCAAACCACAACGAACGTCACTCTATCCGGGAGATTTGTATCGGGGGGGTATTTTTTTTTTCTTCTGTACCACATTCCCACCTGGTATGCTTTCTCTCTGCTGTCCACCCTTTTCAAGGGTTGGTTGAGAAATGTTTGCCGTGGATTTTTTCTTTTCTTTTGCTGTTCAACGGAAACTGCCGCATGATGTGACAAGGGGCAGGATCGACCACGGTTCGATCGTACATACATTTTTTTCCAAGAACACGCCATGTGGCATGGATTATTACTCTACCGTTGTGCGTCAAAATTAACACACTATACTTTTTAACGTACATACATTAATATCTCTCCCTGGTCCCCCTCCTACCACCAGTGTCGCTTTTCTTCCATTCGGTTAGGAAAACATTGTTTCAAGAAAATGGTAAAATAATCAATATCAAGTGTAAAGTAACCGTTGTTTGCATACGAACATCCTGCATCCGGTTTTTAGAGAGAAGAATGATGTATCTGCTCGAAAGGCAAATACGGTACGCAGTCGATCGTCATTGGCTTTTTGTATTTTTTTATTCGTAGCTTCCCGTAAACTCGTGTTACGTTTGCTGTCATGTCGATATTTTTCATTCGTTGAAGTATTGAGCACATCTTTTTAAATAATATTCAGCTGAAAATAGGTCTTGATGACGGTTCTTTAATACTGGAGTTTATTCAGATACTTTACTACCAAAAAGTACGTCGTTAACATCAATATTATTTCAAATTGAGTAGTTTAATCTTGAGAACACAACCTTATAAAGCAAGTTTTAATCAGGCAATGAAGCAACACGATCATCACCTTTTTGTTTTCCTTCCCGGATGCTGGTCGACATTTTATGATCACCGAAACGACACAAATTCCACAAGATGTGTACGAAATTTGCCTCGAATGAGGTCGATTACATATTTCCTTATCAACAACCAAAGAAAAAAACAAAGGTCAACGATGACCTTCGCTGGTGTAGCGATTTGGAGCAGCTTAGAAACACAATCAAAATCTAATCCATTGAAAGCCAGATATCCTAGCCACTAGACCATATGGGAAAAATATCATTTCTTGCGTACAGAAAGAAAAAAGCAAAACCTTTTTTCGATATCATTTAAATAAAACAAACATTCTCGAAACTGGAACACAGTCTGCGGGAGCGTGGACGAATCGTTTGACATTGACCCATGGCAACGGAAGGTGTCAGCACTCGCGATGTCTTTCCACGGCATCGTGTATCACCGGTGCGGGGCTGCGATCGATGTGTGTACGATGAAGATCGAATCCAGAGTCGAACCGCTGACAACTTCTCCACTCCAACATTGCGCAAAACGGTACCAACGATGAAAGAGAACGCACTTGTCCGGGGTGTGTGTGTTTGGTCGGTTGCCCACTATCGGAAACTTGTAAACAATGTTAATTGGACAAATGAATTACACATTGGCGCGTGCAACAGCACAATTGTGGGATGGGTGCTTGCGCACGACGTTGATTCGATTGAGCCATGTTGGGTGGAAGACACTTTATCTCACAACGGGAAAGGGAAAGTATTGGACAGTGCAGCGCACTGGGGTATAATGCAAAATAACTCCCCGTTTAGATGCATTTGTCACTTCTGTGTAGTGCCCTTCACTGGGAATAAAACAGTTAACCGAACAAAGAAAAGAGAGAGAGAGAAAGAGGGATTGTTTCGATTATCATTGAATGATCGTATTTTTTTATTGCTCTTTGTCTGGTTCCGATATGAACCAGTGGCAGAGGAAATTCAATTTCCTGTCGATCAACCGATCATCGGCTACTGTTGGAAGGGTAACGCAGATATTAATCTGCTCTCACTCGCAGTCACCGTTTTTGCTCCTTGTTTTTTGTTCCTTAAGTTAGAGAAGAGCTTAAGTTCCTGTTTTTTGTTCCGGGAGAAGAGAAAGCGATTAACACTAACGCCGAAGGTCACCACCTTCGAGTTGTGCGACACTTCGCGCCGTGAGGATAATTTTTGATTTATTGCTATTGATTCATCCAGCGAATCGGATGAGATTGCGATGGTGAGCGCGCGTGCCACGATCGTCCCGTGGCGTCACGATCCTCTACATCGATTGTTGTCTCGCGGGCGGTATCGCTTGCTGCGCTCAAAAAGCGCTGCTTGTTGTGACTGCTGTGACCCAGAAAGGAGACACCCTTTGGCACCAATCCGACGACGACATCTCGTGATCAGCCGAGAGAGATTCCCAACGTTCTCGGCGTGTGCGCGTCTTGAAGCGCCTGGTGCGATGATGTACAGCGCGTTTGCTCTCGTCGGCGTCTTTTTGCCATTGCCGCGGAATGTATCTCACTGGTGTGCGAAGTAGGGAAGCCTGGTTGAAGGGCGAGAGCGAGAATGTCTACCATTGCAGCGTGCGTCGTCGTCGTGTACAGCGTTTAGCGAAAATGTTTATGTTTTGTTTTCACCTTTTGCTAATGCTGATTGTCATCGTTTTAACTGTCGCTGCTGTAGCACTCTCGCCGCAGCATCTCACCGAACACGACGTCGGAAGCGGTGTGTTTGAGTTTTACTTGGTAGCAAGATGAGTTCCGAGATACTCACCTTTTTTTCACATCAAGTGAGAGATGCATCAAAGTGCAACACAACACAGTGCATCTTGCCCCCCTGAGAGTTTATGTTTTGTTCGCTTCCGAAAGGTTTGTTTACTTAAAAAAGGTCGCTGAAAGAAGCGTAGTAGAACGCTACGGGCGGCCGCAGTCATGGTGGCGTCTAGCTGATGCTATCCGTTGTTTACTGAGGTCGATTTAAACATTTCATATGATAAGCCCCTCCATCCTAGATGCGGGGTAGTAAATTTCTCTCCGGTTTGATTGTGGTTCCTTATATGTTGTCTCGTGCTATTGCTTTTTAAAGCAAAAAGAATGCATATAATGTAAACGCAACTTCAGAAGACTGACGGTGGAAACGGAGAATGATCAATGCGAGGAGGTGCTAATGGACCATTTCACGATCATGTCTAGGAAGGCTTCGTGATAGCGCTAGAGTTCGAACCGTACTCCTCTCCTCTGGCAACCAAAAGTAGGTTAACGAAGGCCATCAGCGCATCACGCGGGATATGTTGCCCAGCATAAAAGCATTCTTGTAGCATAGTTTTGTTTTTAGCTCGCATTCATTCCCACTTTGCTTCCTCTGCATGAGCGCGGAAGCATCACTTTCACTTGGTCAGCTGAGGGGCATGGTGGAACAAACATTCCATCCCTAACAAGATCGCAAGTCAAGATAGATCACCTTTAACTGTAACCGCACGATTAGGAGCAGGGCGTAAAAGTGATAAAAGCTTCGATTTAAATGTGGACGACCTCCTACAAGGCGCGTCTCATTAAACGTACCACCTCCCAGCGGACGGAGTCTCGTTTCTAACGGACTCAACGAAATGGTCAGATTTATGGTGCAACAATCTGTTGCGACTGTTGGTGCCGCTGCATCGAATTGCAGCTAATTGAAAAATCTGATTACCCTTTCACATGCACCGTAGTAGTACCGCTGGACGTTAAATTGAATTACGGCACGTGTGATGGTTGTGGTGGTGGCTAATTCGTTCAACGCTCCAATCAATTCACCCATTGCCGAGCGGGAGTTGTAAAGTAAGTTGGTCAAACCATGGCGAATCGTTATTTCATCGTAAGATCATGCAAAGCCGTCGACTAATGTGAAGGTGTGAGAATTATTCAGATTCAAAGTTTCACATATGCAAAACGCTAATGAAAGGCAGGTAACAGGTTGCTTGCAGTTGTTGAAAGACACCGATACCGTACCTGGGATGGTATTCGAAAACCCTAAACCCTTTCCAACCGGAGGAAAGATTGATTTACACCCTTTACCTTGTACCTGGGGCGTGTTATAATCCATTTACGAAACGCATCGCTTCCCGTCATAAAGCTGCTGTGTCCTCCCAACACCTTTTTATCTTTTACGTAATAATGTGCGAAAGATGTAGCATCAGACTTACGGCAATCCTTCACCCCGTTTTTATTACTTCTAACCTTTTTTCGGAACGACAATATTGTGGGGACCTTAATAGAAGTTTATGAGCAACAAACCTAGGCACCAGTTCCCAACCCAACCTTTTACCTGAACCGATGGGAAAAAGATTTGCTTGTTGCGCAATTGAGTTATGAATATTTTCTAAGGTATAATGTTATCCCATCTTCCAAAATCCTCCTGTTCCGCCCGCAGGTCAAGCTGCTGTTGCTGGGCGCAGGCGAATCCGGTAAATCGACGTTTCTCAAGCAGATGCGAATCATCCACGGGATCAACTTTGAGCCGGAACTAATTAGAGAATACCAACATGTGATCTACCAAAACATAGTCAAAGGTAAAGGGCCTTCCTTCCGAAAGCGAATACTTACAACGTTTGGTGTAAATTTCCATGCATTTTCTATTGTTTTCCGCAGGCATGCAAGTGTTGTGTGACGCTAGAGATAAGCTAGATATACCCTGGGAGCACCCGACATCGCAGCTGGCCGCGAACGAAGCGATCATGTTTCACAGCGGCTGCTTGCTGGACGCAGAACAGTTCCACCAGTACGTTCCGATCATTAACATCCTGTGGACGGATGGCGCCATCCGGAAGGCGTACGATCGACGAAGGGAGTTCCAAATTGTAAGTCACTCAAGTCAAGTCGTTGTCGCGCTTACGGGTACAAAGAATCCGCAACATTGCGAAAGGAAGATGTATGTCACGTACTGGTTTGTGAATCGATCGATTAAATGGATAATTACTGCTACGGAATATCTTCTTCGTGTACTGCAAGCGCGTGTGCGATTGTGCTGTTTGGTTTGACGATAGTCAACATATTTGTGATTCATGACTGATCGTCATATCTAGAAAAAAAGCATCATATGTTTGTGGTACGCACGCGTATAAGTGTTTTATTGCTAAAACTCCAAGAGTCTTAAAGACAACATAACCATGTTGTGACACATGGGGAAATCCACATTGTTTGCAAACTACCCAACCCTTCACGATTCACGTTGGGCGATGGTTTTGTAGTCGCTGAAGACGAAAAACCACGAGTCCTCCGAGTCACGTACGATAGCGACGACGATGAATACAACGACGATCTTGATCTTCATGAGAAAGAGAAACGTTAAAAGAAGGATAGATTGAGCTAAAAAGTAGCGCTTAAACTTTTTGACAAAACAGGAACCATTCGTGGATGATCTCTACATTAGCTCTTCAATAGCTTCTTTAGTTCGGCCTAGTGTCCTAGAGTAGCTCCCACCCAGTTTCGCCTCAAGATGAAGCAATTCGCGAAAACGACAAAGGTTAGACAGTTGTAAAAATGACATTTTATTGGCGGTGTCCAATTTTATGATCTCCCCTATTCCTAACGGAACGCGTAACGAAGGTCGTGCGAACGTCTACTTACGGTACACCCGTGGTCTGGGAGAAGGACGTGAACCGACACCAGTAATTATAGCGATGCGGAATTAACTACAACAACACTAAGTCGACTGGAATTAGCTACCACACGGCGATCACAGTATCGAATGACTGGAGAGAGATCATCTGTGCGAAGCACATACGCGTTTGCATGCATGATGAGTATCAAAACCCATCAAAACCTTCGGCACTTGCAAACAGGCCTTGTTTTAGTCACTCCATCGTCGGCAGCTTCGTTCAATCAATAGCCAATAGAGCCGGAAAGGTCGTTGGCGAAGATGATTTCCCACGAAAACCTGTTGGCTGTATGGATGCCGAGTAGTAGCGGTTTGCTGGAGAGACGAGCTTATTAATTTGCGTTAAATCACCATATCTCGACTGGGGCAACGATGTGGGCAAATATTTGGCATCGTTTCTCCTGGATCAACTCCAAACAAACGCCCAGCTGCTGATCGTCAGTAGTAACAATTCGCGAAACACCCGTTTATTAAGCGTGCCTTTCTTGCGCTGTCTGATTCGAACCAGCTGGTCCAATAGCTGACCGGTTGGCATGTTGTTGCCGGTGTTTAGGAACCGGTCGAACGCATTTCGATGTGGTTCGAGCATCCCCGCACACACTGTGGCCATCCGGTAGTGGTGCATCGACTTTCTTTTGCTTGTTCCACGAGACCGTAAAGCATTCCGCGCCTGTGATTCCCATAACTCACATGATTATGTGTATTTTTTTGTGTTGCTTCTCCGTTTGCTACACGCAGCTGCCTTGATCGTGAATCGGTCGCTTCCTCGAACAATGTCTTCTTTAGGGGGGAATAGGCGATTTTTTGTTGTTTGCTGCTCCAATCTGCACGCCTTCGATAAGCAAGATGAAGATGATGATGATGATGATGATGGAGAAACATTCGCGGAATGGGCCTTGACCTAGAAAGCGGTTATTTTTTCCTGTTCTCCCGAGTCGGGAATAAAATCCGCCTCTGTCAGCTGGTGGAGCGACTACCACCCGGGGGCCCCTTTGGCCAAATAGACCGACCGGGGTTGTCGGGCTCTCGAATGAGGTTGATTATTTGAAAGTGAAGCGGCTGTGAAGAGTGCGAAAACTGGCCATCATCAACTCTTCCACCGAGTGATTTATGTGACGAAAGATTTCCTTTCGGATGTACTTTCTCGGAGCGGACAGGGGGGAGTTTTGAAATAATCTTTCACTCGCGTGCAAATCAAATTGGGCTCGATATTGCAACAATATTTACATCAGACAAGATGTTATCGTACTTATTTATCTTACCGTTTTTGATATGCAAAAGCTGTGAACAAAAAGACAACTCCGGTGCAGTTCCGCGTTTCTCCGGTTCGTACTGGGAGCTGGGATAAATAAATAATCTCGATTGAAGCGCACTAATTAAATGAAAATTGTGCACGCACACACATTTGCCACCGCGTACCCTGTTACGATGCACCGTGGGGGGACGAGGTCAGGTGATCTGAGGCCAATCTGGTTTTTCTCGATCGATCGATCGATCGATCAGCCTTCGACAAACCATAGACGGGTTGAGTCGCAGGCAACGGGGCGATACCAATGTGCAATGTATCACAAACACTGCATTTGCACACATTATAAGCCACACACCACACACTCGGTGGATGCTGTGTCATTGCGAATAACTATCGGAATGGATGGGCGCAACGACGCACGGATCGTTAGCGGTATGGGCCAGTTTTTTCACTGCGTAATCTTCGCTGCCTACAATGGCCGCATTCGCGGCCAATCATAAGCACGCTGCGCTAAAAGGATTCAATTTTAATTTCAAAATCCTCAACGATCGTTTGCGCCTTACTTTATTGAGAGGCCCAGTAGATGTGAACGTGGGTGATGTATGGGTCTTATTTATCGTAATTTAAAATAAACCAACGAGACATTCTCACGGCTCCGCAACGGGTGACAACTGTTCAATGATGTTTTAAGCCGTTTGGAAAATGATAAACACATAAACACCCTCATCGTTTGGATTAATCGCACTCGCAGCTCAGCATTTAGTTTGATATGGCAGCAGCAAAGCAAAATAAATAACAAGAAACCGGTGGTTCTGCCACAAATAAATGCGAACATTTATACAGCATGAAGTGTCGACATCTGGTCGAACAGTACGGTGTGTGCTGGTTGTATTTCTTTGGCCCAGACCAACGTCGTGAAAGGCTGCTACACGTACGTTAATAATGGCCCGGGCCGGCAGACCGTGGGTGAGCGGAAAAACCGTGTGGTATTGATATCGTGTCCCATTTCCGTAAGGTACAATCGATCGAAAACGGTACAGAAAGCTCCCATTAACGGATAATTCGCGTTCGCGTTGTAATGCGTGTATTTAATTTCAATTTTAATTAAATTTATGACAACCGCATCGTAGGACCGCGCACTCGATAGTAACCCGCCCGGAGCAACGGTAAGGACGATGATGGAGACACAAACAAGCTCTAGACGTGCTTTCGCAAGGTCCACGGAATGTATGAATGAACGCGAGAAAAACGAGAAGCCGTTTGATGAGGATTAAGATTTTATGTAACTTGCCGATCTCGGGCATTCTGCAACTGCTGCTACCACTATTGCTGGTGGTCGGACTCGCCTCCAAAAGGCGCGAAAGGGAACGTCACATTGGCACATGAAGTTTGTAAAGGAACAAAACTCCAATGCCTCCAGTGACGAGCAGCGCCGTATGTTGATGGTAATAAACTACCACGCACACAAGTATTGCGTGGATCTGCGAGACAGCTGCCGGGTGAGGTGGGTTTTTCGCCTCCACGCTTTTCAAACGCCGGCTGAACCATATTGGAATGGTAAAATAACACACTACTGGCAACATTCTGCAAACCCTTTGCTGACGGGACGATTGCAAATGCAGCTTAAAAGCTGTGTGATGCCGTACTGCGTGGTCACATATGGTGCAACGGTTAGACGACTCGCACTAATCTTTGGAGACCGATGGTGTGTGTGCGTGTGGGAGAACAAGAATCCGGGAGATTGATGTTGGTGGCAATTACACCCGCCAGTAATGGTTTCTTACACCGCTTCTTCTCACCTTCGGGGCCGGGTCTAAGCGCATTACTGCCGGTTTAAAGCCAACGAGTTGACTGATGAGAACTAAACGGCGTATAAATTGACTGTTTAGTGGAACTAGTTTCATTAGCTAGCGATGCAGCGGTGAAACAGGTGGGCATATCTTGAACGGTTCGGTAAATGGAACTGTGGGGTGTATGGGTTTGTGTGATGGATTATTTGGAGAAAAAAAAACAACTAACCGTCCTGCGCGCTCTCTAATGGCAGTATGGCTTGTTGATTAAAATTGTTTATGGAGGTTAAAATTAAAATTCCTTTCATTTCGTTCGTTGCTGTACACGATTCAATCGGTGTCGGTGTCGATCTTAGTAAATTTTATAGATAATAATGGGACAGGATGTACTGCAATGTGCCAATTTGGAATCCTGGTCAAGTTTAGCAAGTTGGTAAGAATGTCAGTGATCATCAACAATCATTTGTTAATGGTTCTTCTATTGTGAGATGCTTTGCATAAGATTGCACAGGTGGAACTCGGGTTGAAGGTCAATGAGACGAAAATTAGAATGGTGGTGACTGCACCAGGTGATCGCATCGTTAGAGTTATCGAAAACTACATCTATCCTGGGTCAAAAGTCAGCATCGACAACAATATTGATGTTAACATACTTGTTGTGCCTCTTTTGCCAAGTGATAATTGCAAAACCTTAGGAATCTCCTCCACTCGAAACGCCTCAAAAAAGAATCAAGTTTTTGCCATAGCATATCCATCAGTTTTGCTACACGAGTGCTTCCATGGTTTCATCCTCAGTTTGTTCCGTGTTGCAAACGTCCTATACTCTAGAAGTTTGCCTCACCAAAGTGTACCCATCGCGAGTTTCGTGAATGCTCTTGGTATCTTTTTGTTTAAGGTTTGCTTAAATAATGATTAAATCTACTAAATAATCTAAATTTCTGACAGGTTCCACTAACTATTTATTTGCCTTGCTAAATGCAATTAACACTACCTTGGTGGATCGATGCTTATTAAAGTTTGGGGAGTTATTTCGAGTGCTGTAAAAATGTAAGAAACCCCAAGCTGGAAAACATTTTCCACCGTTTAAATTATCCTTTTCCCTTGAATTTCAGCATGCAAATTCGAATTGTTGCCACTGAAAAGTTCCGTGTGTGGGAGGTGTCTCGAAAAGTGATCCAGATTATCGGTTTTATAAAGGGCACCAAACGGATCCAGCACATGCATGCATACAAGGAAAACCCCTCACCAGGGTTAGTGTAAACCACAACGGCACGAATCTACTACGTCTCCTCCGCCCGGCACGAAACGAGACACTATCGAAGGCGAGAGTGTTATTCAAATTATAATATTTCCGATGCCTTTCTATCGATAAGGGACAGAAGAGTTGTTTGGAGGGTGACGGTACACACTCGCCTTGGTTTTGTGGCGAAAAGGGACTACTACAGTGGGGGGGCTTGTGGAAGTTGGATCAAGAAACAAGTACACACACGTACACTAGACGCTGGTCTTTTGCGTGGTACACATGGGAAGGGACAAACGGGGGAGTGTGGGACTGTGAGATGGCTCTCTTGCGCGATATGTTGCTCCGCTGAATGTAGGGCAATGTTCTTGGCAGGCAGTGTGCAGATTGTTTGCATAAGATTAGCCTCCACCCGTGGATCGTGTGACGGACGGGACGCGACGTCGGTGAACGGAGTTCATTATACGATTGGTCGCGCAGTCGGTGAAAACGGAAAGCGTTCGAATGGAGCCGTTTGCCCTCACGACCCGTCCTTAATTGGGCGATTTATATTTACGTTACAGCTATTGAAACACTCACCATACCGGAGCGAGGTAGCACTAGCGATAGTATTACGATCGATTGTAACCTCCAGGATATTACGTTTGATAGCATTCCTCGCACACTGGATTCGTTACTCGCTGCTAAAATATAGTTTTAATGGCTTAGCGTTTCATTAATATTCTTCCTTTCTTTGCAGAGTGATTCTGTTAGTTATTTCCTAGATGAATTAGACCGAATATCGAGGTTAGATTACAAACCCACCCATCGTGATATTTTGCACTGTCGCAAAGCAACTAAAGGTGTATTTGAATTTACGATAAGGATACAGGTAAGATGGGCTTATTCTAGTGTGTTTTCCGACATAACAATATCAATTTATTCCCCTGTTTATTTTTTTAGAACATTCCATTTGTGTTCGTGGACGTCGGAGGACAGAGGACACAGCGCCAAAAATGGACCAAATGTTTCGA
The DNA here is from genome assembly GCA_000349025.1 of Anopheles minimus. Lineage (NCBI taxonomy): Eukaryota > Metazoa > Arthropoda > Insecta > Diptera > Culicidae > Anopheles > Anopheles minimus. Next base: position 4,312,651 of record KB664277.1, read on the forward strand.
CTGCTCCGTCACGTCGATCCTGTTTCTTGTATCGACCTCCGAGTTCGATCAGGTGTTGGCTGAGGATAGGTCAGTATGCAACGACACTCCCTCCCCATTCCGGCAATTCCCACTAAAACCCTCTGTTATTATTGTAGGAAAACGAATCGTTTGGAAGAGTCCCGGAACATCTTCGATACGATCGTGAACAATACCACGTTCGAGGGTATTTCGATCATACTGTTCCTCAACAAGACGGACCTCCTGCAGCAGAAGGTGAAAAATCCGGAGACGGACATCCGCTGGTACTATCCGCAGTTCACCGGCAACCCGCACTCGATCCTGGATGTGCAGAACTTCATCCTGCAGATGTTTATGAACGTGCGGAAAAACACCAAAACGCCCATCTACCATCACTTCACTAATGCGGTCGACACGCAAAACATCCAGGTCGTGTTTAGCTCGGTGAAGGACACCATCCTGCATCGCAACCTGTCCGCACTGATGCTGCAGTAGTAGTAACAGTAGTAGTGGTGTGCGCTAGTGTTCGGGTACTGTATGAAGGGGTTTATTCTTTCTTTTTTCTTCGTTTTAGTTTCCTTTTTTTTTGTTCACGTTTCACCACTGTTTGCCATAAGAACAAAGATGAATTGTACATGGTCCTGTCGTGTGGGCAGGTGAAGCAGCTCTATTGTTATGCTAAAGGGAATTGTAAATAGATGATAGTGTGTGTGAGTGTGTGTTGCGCTTTGGGTTTGTTCGTTTGGCTCTGTTGTTCTGTCGTGGATAAACTTTTTGCCACCTTGTCCTATTTCTTTCTCGCTCGATCGTTCCCAATGTATCTCTGGTGTCGGAAGATACGATCACACATGGTGCCGTGTGCCGTCTCGCCTTTTGGACGGTGATTACAGGCAAACGGGGGTTAGAATGATTGGTTTAAAATATTATAACTTAATACAAGCATGAACTCGAATTTGAATTTTCAACGTTTCTCATCTACATTCTCCACCTACACTGCCCATATATACTTCTGTTTTGATCGTAAGCTGATAAAGCTCACATTGTGAACATTTCTCAACCGTGTAAATGTTTATTGTTCACAAAAAAGCATTAAACTGCTCTCTGCAAGACATCCACTTGCAATGTTTTGTATCAATCAGAGAATCTCTACTTTACACTGAAACCTGTTTTAATTCTTTCACAACAACCCACACCGAGAGAGATGGGAGAGAGAAAACAAACTACTCAACGAACAACAAAACGTCCGATCAGAATGGAAAAGCAGAAAACAGACAAACCTATAAAAAGGAAACAGAAAATCACGTCGAAAAGAGCAAAAAAAAACATGGATGCGCAATTTACACCAAAAACCAAAAACTAATTTTAATCTTAAAATCATGTTCATAATACAACATCTATACGCGGGTTAGGGCGGTTGGTTTAATTGTACGGCGTAATGATCGAATCGAACACAAGTGAATGTGGATATTGGAGTAAGAAAATGCAATACAACAAACAAATAGCACGGAAAGGAGCATTCGCGGTGGGTGATCTTGCGAACCAGCGGGAAAATCATGTCACTGAGAGTGGCCATTTGCAGTGAAGTTTTGTTTTTGTGTGTGTGATGAATTCGGGAAATTTAGTGAAGCTTCCTCCTGTATACTGCTCGTATTAGTCATAACATTATTGCCATATCGCGTCGCCCATACTTGGCGACGAATACTTTGCAGTTTTTTTTAGTATGTGTTTAGAACAATTTGTCGCTATTTTACCTGTAATCTGGTACACCTTTTGTTTACATCGTATAGAAGAGAAAAAAAGCTGTTACATCGAATGTGCCATAAGAGCGCGTGTGTTTATCGGCACGGACATTGATTTCTTTATCCCGAATTCTTACAAACAGTTCCGAGTTGTCGCCTTTCGCGAGGAGACGTACGGAAAAGCTCAATGTAGAGAAGGCACCAGTAATGGCAGGATGATTCCCTTTCGGGTCGCAAGATATGCTCCCGCTTTTCTCTCTTGCTCACACTTCCCCGTGTGGTATACATTTTGAAGAAAGACAAATCATTAGATTGTAGCTAGAGTGAATGTAAAACATATTGATTTGGTGGCAAAAGCAGCTACCGGATAAGGCTCTTGTATATAGGAATTTTCTAATTAACCCTCTCCCTTCCACACAACAAGTAATGCTGGTTCATCATCACAGATTGAGTAAGACACAACCGAGGGCAAACAATGGCAGTGTGCACATTCGTATTCGTAAGCATTTAATCACCAAATCAATGGACAACGGAATGAATGTGTGTGTGCCATGCAACATAGAACGGGAGCGGGGGTTATATTAATCGCAATACACAAAACGATCGTCGGAAGGTGGTAAATAAGATACTGAAGTAAGTCACAATCAGCTAGTTTTGTTTGTTGTTTTTCTTTTCACCGTCAGCCAACAATCTCTCACAATATAATAATCGCAACAGTGAATACATCCGGATGCACACGCAAGCTATCTACCGAGCAGCATTATTATACAGCATTCCTTGATCGTAAGCGTAGCGAAAAGAAAAGAAAAAACCAAACGAACCAATCTGTAGGCGGTAGATATTACGATTAGAATAGGATCGAATACGGCTGACCGCGAAAGACGAAGGGCCAGGACGAAGGTATTGGATGGCGCGGGATACATTAAAAATGCACGCACGCAGGCACAATACAGTGGAGGGCAAACCAGCAAAAAGACTTACAAGGGGAACACGCAATACACCACCACACCAGGTCCCTGTTTTTTGCAGGGAAAGGAGAGTGCCCTTTTTAGGCAACCAGAAGTAATGGTGCGAAACATTTTTAAATGAAACATACACTACTCGAACAACACACATTTGGAGAACCAATTTTTGGGAACCATACATAAGGTCCGGTCCATTTTTTTATGATGATATTAAAGCACGAAATTTTTGCCCGGTCTGTGTGGCTCCGTTGCTTTATCGTTGTTTTTTTGATACAAATCGCTTTTGCGATCATTTTGTCGTCGTCGTACGGAACCAAACACGTGTTCTATACTAGAAAGCATTTGATCCTGCTCGAAAACCCCACCAACCGCTAAACAACTCCAAATGCTCTTAGACGGATTTTGTGTAGGTAGTATTTATGTGGTGTTTTTGTTTTTTTATGATTATAAATATTATTATAGTTACTATATGGTTTATCCTGACCAACACCACCGCCGTATCTTCCACTTGCCTTCTCATGTCTACACAGTTCCATTGCCTTTAGTCCCACCCTTTTCTTTTGGCAACATATGTATGAATATGTATGTATTTGTATGTATAATGTATAAGCGTATTGAAACAAACAGAAAAAAATTGCATATAAGTTGTTGTTCGATGTTACTTTATGAAGATTTTATTTGTACATTGCAGTTGGTGGTAGTCGCTGCCAATAGAAAGCACAAAAAACAGCTGGAAGTGTGCGATTTTTTGTCTTATTCTTTAACGAATGTTTAATTCATCGGCTCTCTTGTATAGTACGTGCGGCGAGAGTTTTTAGGAAGGTTTATAACATAACAAGAAACGAGAAGAGAAACAAATCGGGAAGGAAATAATATGATGTGAGTGTTTTTTTTCTGATAGGTGAGTAATTACGCATCACTAAACGTACGCGCACGCATAAGTTATACGGTCATATATACAACATTTGTTCGATGGCAAAACGATTGAATTAAATATAATAAAAAGAAAAGCATCAATGAAGGCTAATACGCGTAGGAAAACGTGTACCAGGGAGTAATTTATTTGTACCGTCTGTTTTATTGATTGCAGTTAGTTTGTCTATTTTTGGATGCAATTTCACCTAAAAGTGTGATTGGTTTTCTAATCTTGCCATACTACTAGACAGTTGCGGATCAACCTAGGAGCGGAGGGAGCGGTCGCTCGGGGCCTCGCCGGTTAAGGGGGCCTCGCCATCCCTCCCCCTTGTCCGTCTTTGCGTATCGAGTCCATCATACAGGGGACTGTGGCAGAACAGACGGACCAATCCGTCAGCTTCCAGTAGTAAGTCGATTGGTTTTTGTTGTTTTAGGAGGGAAGTGTGTACTCGTACCGAATTCCCACATGATTATTCTTCTTCTTGATGACAATCTAGTGGAGAAAAAAGAAAACAAAATCGATTAGATTATTTGCTAGGCTCAACATATCCGGTAGGTATCATTCGGTAAAAATAAAACGGATTACTTCTCTTTCCACTCGTTGAAATCACCGTTAAAGACAAACAGAAAGAACCAGGATTTCTGAATTCGGATACCAAGAGAACATCCGCATCAGGAGGTAACAATCCTTCCCCTTAGCCATCTTGGTATCTCATATAGCCGTCTCGCTTTGACTTGTTATCATCGATCGGAGATGGGATATCTTCTGGGAGTGGTTATGAATATCACACACAGCTGATCGATCGGTAGTGAAAGTAGATCGGATGACACCGATAATCTCTTCCGTCTCTTTCCATTCGAAATCTCCTTATCTGGTAAATTTCCGTTTTGGAATCGAAATCTGACTTTCGACACCAAGAGAGCATCCGTATCAGGAGGTAACACTTATTCCCCTGCGTCTTGCTGGTACATAGCCGTCTCGCTTTGACGTGTTATCATTGATCGGAGATGGGAGATCTTCTGGGAGTGGTTATCA
>KB664277.1:4326461-4346712 GCA_000349025.1 Anopheles minimus
CATAAAATGTTTAACTGGATTTATCGATACCCTGCAGTTGGATAGTCCTGATGAGATCCGATCCTTGGTTCTGCCTAGTGAAGATCGCCGACACTATCGCTTCTGTAACAGGGCCACCCTATATAATAAAAATAAATCAAATAAATTGTATTATGATCTATTTAAGATTTTTTATATCCTCAAACAGACACTCCCAGTCACTTTAGTGTTAATCCGGTTCCGAGCTGATAAACTCCATCCGCACGGTGTTTGTTAGTTCACTGGAAATAAAGGTTGTTAGTTTCTGCTATATAAATAAGGCAAATGACTAGACATTTACAACACAGTAGCAGCCCCCTCCTGGCCGGGGAATCCTGTATCACTCAGAGGACAAACAATTCCCAAAGCGGACAGAGCTGCACGTGCCTGCGGAAGATGTCCGAACGAGAGTAGCCCGTAGAATGATGACGCCATCCGTTCATCCGGTGGATCTACCAAGGCGGTATTATTATCTCACCGCATTTCGGAACCAGCCTTTCCTTCGTAAGAGATAGTGTTTTATTACAGCGAGGCGCTTAGACGAATATCACGTGCGTTTGGTGGGAGGCTTCTTTCTTTCTTTTTTTTTGGATCGGAGGCTTGACCTCCGCCTAGCACCTAGTTTGTTGTTCGTGACAATGAATCATCCCGATAGGCTCTCTTTCTCCGACAGCAGGACAAGGACAGAGTGTGAATGATTAGCCGTCTTTAGGAAAGCATCCAGAAGCGACTAAGCCACGGCATATTGGACGGCACGGGGTTGTTGCCAAAAGATTGAATCATAAATTGCAAACATGTCCCTCATAGACCCGGTAGCGTCGGCCAACAGACGTCAGGGTTGCCGCGTGCGATAAGCTCCAGTAATGCGTACACGCGACCCCATTCATTCAGCTTTTGCTTTATCAGCCACACGATATGATGGAAGTTCTGGCGTTTCGGCCAGAACGCCGAAAGCTGTATGCCATAACTTCCTTAATTCTCCTTATTTTCGGATGCGATATATGGAACGGGCTCGTGAGTCATCGCGATCACTGCGAGAAGCTGCGGCTAATCACGAACAGAGCAGAGTGAAAAGCCATCACGCACCGAAGCAGGTTTTCTTCGTCTGGAAAGCTTCGATCAAGGGTGAGTAACACAGTCGGCGTCTTCCCTCAGTGGTGTGTACAAAAAAAAACATTCACGATCACAATCAAATTTCACATGGATATCGAGTTTCTTCTACGAGTTCCGATCCCTTCCCCCCTTTCAGAAGTGTGTCTGCCGCGGAGTGAGTGACCGAATAGAGGAACTCACCACGCATCGATCAGCTGGTTGCCGGTTTAAGTTCTCACGAGAGCGAGAGTTCTCGCCAATTACGCAACGATCAACGGTTCAGGCGTTGTTTACGTCAGTGACGTCAAGGAAGATATGTTTGATTGCCATGGTCACGGCAAACGGCGCGGCACATACACACAAACGCGCGTCGATGAATCATGGGTGGGTTGGCTGTCCGCGTTACATTCGTGTCTGAGGTCATAGTTACAACCTTGATAAGACTTTCATAAGCGGGTGGTCCTATCTGTAGGGAGGCTGATTCTTATCGCTCTCTCTATCTCGATCGGCGTCCCATTTACAATCGACTTCTGCTCGAGCGACATGGAAGCTACTGGTCTTTTTTTAAAGAATTTTCCCCAATATTGAGGTGTGTGAAAATTTTCTTAAAAAGGATTTTCACCGCCCTAGGAAAATTGGAGAGGGCAGATCATTCTAAATTTGCTTTTGTTTTTCATTGTCAAATTGTCCCCGAAAATAGAATTTTAACAACTTTCGAAAATTGCAGAGAATTTTCTCAAAATTTTCAAAATTGTTTGTCTGGCCTAAAACTCGAGAACGGCTATAGCAATTTTAACGATATCTTCAGATGATTTGTTCCTTTTTGTCCAACGAAGGTTTTGGGAGAAAGAAATTTTTTTTAAAATTCACAAGGAAGGTCTTGAAAATTGGAAAAATAGGAAATTTTAACATTTTTCTATCAACGTATGTCATGATCAATTTAAATATGAAAACAATGCATACTTGGAGCATATTGATGTTTGAATTTGAGATTTTTGATAGGGAAGTGTTCAGTGATCGAACGTTGTTATGACGCCACGATGAGTTCGCACTAATATCGGTTGACGTTCCCAACGGAATACGGAAGAGAAAAGTGTAACTATAACGAAATTTCTTCGAATCGGTATGATTGCACGTAATGAAATCAGCAAATTCCAGAAAACATAAATTTTCAACAATTAGTCGCCCTTTATCACTAACAACTTCGGCATGTATCTGTGCTGGGCAATGGAATCAGTGGTTGTTGCAACCCTGTGGAGGCCCTTAGTGGAATGAAAGTTGGGGCCGTACACCATTACCCGAGCTTTACCTGCTTGAATCTGGAATGAAGTCCGTTGAATTAAGAAAATAAATCAATATAAATAAAAGAATAAGTATACAAAAACACCCAAAGTTTATTGGTAGTTATTAATTCATTTATTTTCATTTATCGCGTGCATTCCAATAATTCTTTTCTTTTTTTGTTTGTTTTTTTCTTCTCTCTCCTTCTATTCTTATCCTTCTCATACACACCGTCATCCCATTCTGGAACGCTTTTGCTTCGTCATACAAACGTTTTACCATCTTGTGTCTAAGCATTGCGTATGCTCTCCGTTTATTTCTTAATACACCCGCTGGTTCAAACACTCGCATTCAGTGTTGTATTTCCCTTTCTGGAAACGTTACTCCTCGCTGTTTTGTTTGCAGCTTCGCTCTCTCTCACATACACACACACACGCATCGGTTTGCGTACAGTTCGCACCTATACAGCTGCTCTTCCATTTAGCTTGTTTATTATGTTGTCTTTCTTTGCGATATACATTTCTTTTGCTATCTTTCATACTTTGCATTCATGTTTTGTTTTCTTTACGCCTTTCCCCCCCATTCCGTTATAGTTTTATTAATATATCCCGACTTTTTTCACATGTATCGTTTTGTTGTTGTGATTTTGTGTTTACTTATCGAGGGAGTGAGCGGATCGTTTTTTTATGCTCTTCATTTACAGATTTGTTTTGTTTTGCTTTTCGCTTCTCTCATTCACTAGTTCCTAGGCAGTAGTAAACCTTTCCGCTATTAATATCTGTTGCTGCTGCATGCTTGCACGTTTTTTGTTTTGTTTCGCTTAGTTAACTCATTCACATTCGCACATTTGCCGTCCACATGTTTGTTTCACTCGCACGAAATAATTTAATTACGCGTTTTTGTTTTTCATACTCTGTGTAGCTTTTATGTATTGTTTTCTTCTGTTTCTCTCTTATCTCTCTCGCTTTCTCCATCCTTTATGAGTGTATAGCACACATTTGTTTTCTTTTTTCTGTGGATGTGCTTTTCACTGTTTGCTATCATTCACACAACACAAGGTTTTCCTTTATATGCATATGTATATGTGGTAGTAAACAGACACAATCACTATTCATCACCGACATTGGATGCATATGATCGTAACAATTAATCGTTTCCTGATGATTGGGATAAGGTTTGTAAGACCGCTCTATTGCTATTCATCCTGGTTTGGTATGGTTTGCTTTCTTTGATAACCCATCTGCCTGCCAAAGATGGGGATGGGGAGGAAGATAATGTACATACACACACACGCACGCACACAAGCAGCATTTTTATTGCTTTCATTTTTCACGAGAGTTTCATCCATCTCTCTTTGTCGTTCATTAGAAGAGCTGTTTTATAGTTGTTCAAGGGACGTCATAGAGTAGTGAAGAGTTTTCCAGCGCAATTAAGTTGATATTGTTTATCTTTATGTCATACTTGTGTGAGCGTGTGTGTGTATGTTTCTGTATCCCATCTATTCGTGCTGTGTGTAGCGTGTTCTACACATCCAAAAATGAGTTTTCCATTGCCCTGTTTGACGATCATACTCTATTGAGCCGCTCCAGCTATTACCAAACGGATAAAGGTGAAATGTGTGATGTTGGCGCTAACTAAAAACAAAGCGATTGTCACTAGGTGTTTGTGTGTGTATGTGTTGAGTGTGTATTTTAGAAACAGGATCACCTCATCCATCAATCCTCTCGGTTCTTTCCGAAGGAAGGATTCGTCGTGAAGACGGGAAATGTTGTTTTGGAAAGCTTCTACTTTTAATTCACATTGTTATTAGTTTATTCCTAAGCATACTATAGCGCGCTACCACGCAACAGGCGAAAAACCGCAACCCGCCCATCCCATTCACCCACCAGCAGTGTGGTGGTGATGGTTTAGGGATGAGTTTTTGGAAACTACTGCTGCTGCTGCTGCTGCTGCTGAGCGGCAACTGTCTAATCTTGCTTCTTGTTATATCTTTTATGCTTACGTTCTCTCGTTCGCTCGGCTTTTTTTTTTTTTGTCTTGTTTTCTTTATAAAAAGGGCGGATTCGTAAAACTGTACCATTTTCTTTTTCTTCTTCCTCTTCTTTAAGGTGTGTGTATCATTTGCTCAATGTATTGTAACCTTTTTGCTCCCTCCAGCGGTCACTTTATATGCTTTTGTCAATTATGTGTGTTTCCTCAAACTTTGCATTACCAGGTTGCTAATATGATTTTTTTCTGTATTCCCGTTTGCTGCTTTTATTTTCGCTTTTTTATTTTCTGTGCTCTATTTTTCATACTAATTATTTGCTGTTTTTTTACCAACTTCTTTGTGTTCTTGCTAGGTGTGTGTGTGTTTGTTTTACTTTGTTCTCTGTTTGTTTAGTCTCAATTTTTCTACCCACACATTTGATTTCTGGGAGAAGAGGAGTTCTCTTTCTTCCTTTTTTCATTTGCGATTTGATTCGATTTGGAAAATTTGGAAACGTAATTATTTGATTAGTTTAGAAATAGAGGTTAATAGAGTTTGCACCTGTCTAGGGTAGGAAGGTAGGGTAGGTAGATGTGTAGGTGTCGATGCGAGAGAGAGGCAAGTTTCGAATAAGTCGGCTTTGCGATTTTTTGTTGTAATTTTACTGCTGCTGTTTTGCGCTTGATGAAGGAGCGGATTCGTCGGCTACTAACTGCTGTGTTGATTAACTTGATTTGTGTATATTTATCATCTTTGTTTGACTTAGTGTCTTCCTCATGGTTCTCTTTCGTGTTGATGTGTGAGTGGTTGTTTTTCTTCCTCCTTTTTTTCTTTTTCTTTGTTTTACTTATCAGCATTTTCTAACCGCATGTGGAGGAAGAAGTACAGTCCGCAATGTCTTGCCGACAAAGCGAAGTTTGTAAATTTTACGTTTTTCTTTATATTCGATCTAATCACTCTCATTACACAGCGTTGGGTTTTCACAAACACTCTTCATACAGCGTTCCATTCAGCCTGCCAACACCATCATCATCCTTCCTTCCACCACGTTCCACCCCGGGAACGCAAGTGGTTGGTACACGGATGGAGCATTAGAGACTGGGAACGCATGATAATGCGCAATCACCTTATTATACACAAACTATGAGAATTGTTAGGGAGAAGCGACGAGAGGGCTCGTCCACCTCTCACGCGTTCACCTTTTAATAGTCTTTCAGTAACCATAATTATTTTTTAGCTTGATTATTTGCGGTTTGCGCTCCCTAAGGTGTGTCACACCACTTTACACCGTTTTTTCCCTCAGCTGCGATAAAGTAGTGTGTTTCTGCATCTATTTTTCTTTTAGCTCGCGCGTGTTTATCGGGGCCACACAGGAAGGACATCACGTTTTTTTTTGTTTGTTTGCTATTTACACGATATTTACCCCGCGCTACAGTAGTTGTATTGTATTATGTAATATGATACTAAAAGTAATATTTACTGCCTTATCGACGTCTTGATACAAATGAGTTGTAATTAACAAAACCACACGTCCGCATTTGGACTATATGCTATACACGGACCACATGCGTGTGTTTGTATGTTTTGTTTTGTGTGTTTTACGTGTGTTTATATGCGTGTGCTTTCTTTTGTCTTTCTCGAACCAAATCATTCGTTCAACGCTCCATCCTTTTTTTTGTTTCATAATGCACTTTTCCTTTCCTTAGCAAGGGATGAAAGTTTATATCTACTAAGTGTAGCGGCGTTTTGCGTTTATTTAATTATTTTTTGTCAGTTTAGCATTAAATGTACTGAATTTTGTATTCTTTTTGCTATGGGATGCGATGTGTAGTGTCTTTCTTTTTAGTTTCATTCGTTTGGAGTCGAACCAAAACCAAAAGTAATTTTCTTTGCGACGATTTTAAGTACGTTCTATGTGGTGATTTAACTGTAATTTGTGAGTGTGGTTTTGCATTGTGGTAATTTATACAATGATTTCCTCCTACCGATCATTTGTGTTTCACTATGGCAAGGGCTGGAGGGAAATGTGGGTAATTGCACTAAAGTATATCAAACTGAAACTGTTCACGTGAAATCTTCCCGCATTCAGGAAAATGGTTTCTATCCTATTCGACGCTGTCTGTGTTTGTGTCTTTGTTTTTCGAGTCTTCCTCACAATTTGTTCAAATAGAGGGCAGTGTTGAGTGTGTTCGAAACAAAGTGAGGTGTAATTATTCTACAGGGTGTGGAGGAGTAAATTTGACAGGGGTGTTTTTTATAGGTCGCAGGTCGCACCACGACACATGCGGTACCTCATTCGGAAGCTAACAATGTGTATAAATAGTGAGAACAATGTCGAATGAACAAGTGGAACACGCCTGAATTGTGGAAACGAATCACATGCATATTGAAGGCGAAGTGTTCCCTGTAGTTGCAAGAAGAAGATCGCCCAGCAGACGTTCAAATTGCGTTCAAATAATTCAAAATTTAGCATCTCACATCCGACACCTCTAACAGCAGTAAATGAGACAAATGAAGTCCATTGACTTGAGGTCTCTATAAAGTAACAAACCAACCAACTATTCCTATCGAACCTTGCAGGAAAAAGAGCTGTGGAATTTGGGAATCGCGAGGGGACGCTACTCCTTATATAAACGCCACAGAGGTAAAGAATCGTGTGTGACGTCTGGTTCTTTTCAGACGAGAAAAACTGTTGCCATTCATTTAGTTATATTTAGTTATTAAAAACATACTTTCTCCTTCCATCGAGAACTGTCAAATTTACTCCTCGCACACATCCTGTACATCCGATTGTGGAAAGGACAACTATATAGCCATGCCGGTCTCCAACACAATGATAACCAATTTACCATCGCCAAGACAAATGTCAACCTCCCACTACAGCTTTGAACAACAAGCTGTTAAATAATATGAGAGATCTCTTTTTTGAATTTATCGATTCACGTTTGCATATTTGGAAAAAAGACATTCGAAGAAAAACCTAAAGAATCTTAAACATTTGCAACTTTCTCTCGCGAATGTTTCTGAAACGTTAATCAGAAATCCTTGAAGTTAGAGTTAGACAGTCGAATAAAGCATAAAATAAAGAAGATAGTCCAAGAACAGAATAAAGAGTCACAGCTCTGCGCACCAGCGAGTAGAGTAGAGTTTGCGTATCGTATGCGTTATGCAATTGATGTGGGGTTACGTGGTTGCTCATTATTCGTGTAATCGTTCTATGTTCTTCTCTTTTCCGTCACCGCCATTTCGCCATGCTGCTTGTTACAATATCCCTTCTCTCCTTCCTCTTCAATCCCTCATCCACTTTCTTACCGATTGCCCCTTTCATTTCTACTGAGAGATAATATTATACCACACCGAGCTGTAAATATCACGTTTCTTCGTCAATCCGTCCATCTCGTACACGTTTCGTCGTTTCGCATCCCGAATTATTGCACTTATTGTAATGACCAGAGGGAACAGTGGATGTGCGCGACGCGAATGCACCACAACCCATCACCAGAGACACAACATATTTCATTTTCTCCACACTAGGATAGATACTTGAAACCTTACATCACTTCTGCATTTGCTGCATGCCAGCTCTCTCGTGACACACCACGGTCTCTTCCCTACCATCCGCACGCACGCACACACACACACTTACAACGAAGGGCGATCTGGCCGGAGGAGAGAGAGAGAGAGAGAGATTGTTGCTCTAAATTGGTAGCTTATTGCTTGACTTTCCTGTTGTGATGCCATCGTGACACATTGTCCATTTGTCGCTCATGTTGAGGGAAAACTTCGCACTTGATTGGGATTTGTTTGAAGTTATGCATTGCAATGAAGGAACCTATCGTCATGTCATCGCCGGCTGATGGCGTTCACTCCTCAGAGGTTGTTGCATTATTGGGAGGCTCCTCCGACGGGGGCAGTACAGTTGATGCTGATGCTGTTGCCTCCTCCTCCACGTCCGTTGCTGCAGTTGGCTGTGAACCGGAAGTAACGGTACAGCTGCCCTCCGGTTTCTACCGTGGAGCACCTTCACCATCTGCTAGGTTATTGCGTGCCTCGTACTCCATCACCTCCTGGTAGATCAGTTCTTTCCACTGTTCGACCGTGTGTTCGCGCTCATCCACACTGTGATCGTACGGACCCGGTGCAGGCTACAATTGAAGAAGCACATCGAAACATTGAAATAAACAGCTCCGGATGAGAGGATCAAAGGAAAACTATACTTACAGCATTCACCTCACTCTCGTCGTACCAGACGTTGATGTAGCTGTGCACCAGCGCCTGATCGACGGAAATGCGATGCTCCGGATCGACCACCAGCATTCTACTGAGCAGATCCCGCGCTTGACTAGCCTTCAGTCGGTTGTGTTCGTTCGAGTCGGTCGGAAACAGTACGTCCGGGAAGAGCCGATCGAACGGATAGCCCGTATAGCGGGGCCTGTTTTCCACGTAATTCCGCACCGTTGGTTGTAACCGTGCCATAAAGGACTGGGACGGAGTACCCAATTGTTCTACGGAAGAAAGCCCAAAAATGAAACGAAAATCGTATTATGTATAACGCTCTATTTGAAATTTTTAAACAGCTCCGACAGTCGGTTTGTCGGAGGATCGTTAAATATCGCAGTTAAACAAAGATGGGATCGAAGCCTTTTTCAGATTTATGTCAACTAGAACTGAAATATGTACAGGGTGAGCGAATTTCTCACTCAGTGAATAATCACTTTGAGCGAATTTCTACATTCGAGAACTCATCTAACTTACCAATGATTTTATTCCACTGATCAATATGATCTGTACCGGGGAATAGTACGCCACCGCGTATCATTTCACCCATGATGCATCCTACCGACCAGATGTCGACATTCTCTTTGTACCCCATGCCCAGGATCACCTCCGGCGCACGGTAGTACCGCGTGACGACGTACGGTGTCATCATGAACGTGGTGCCGGCCGTACGTGCCAGTCCGAAATCTAATATTTTTAGTGTGCAGTCCGATTTTACCACGATGTTGGACGGCTTCAAGTCCTGGAAAGGTGCGTAAACAAAAGAGCGACAGTGTCAGACAGGATGCGTTCCCAATAGTTCCCGGTTTGCTACAACCTACCCGGTGAATAATTCCCGCCGAGTGGAGATGCTTGATGCCGCACAGCATCTGATAGAGCAGGTAGGACATTCGCTCGTGGTCCAGATCCATCTGTATGACCTGGCAGAGGTTCGCGTCCATAAGCTCCATGACCAGGTACACATCCTGGAACTCTTCTAGCGTACGCTGCGGAGTGAATGCGTTCAGCAGCCCAATGATCTGGAATGGGGAGAATCAACATACACTTGTTGTTAGCGCGCAGACCATCGATTGGATGTGACATCTCGACATATTGCACCATCGGCATTATCTCCATCACGTTGCGAGATGCGTGCTACAGCCCTTCCCTCATTCCACACTCAGTACTTACATTTTTATGATTGACTAATTTCATAAGCTTAAACTCCCTGTAGGCTCGTTTGGCGTGAGTGACATTTTGGAAAGGTCTTGATAGCTTTTTGATGGCAACATTCTGCTGTGTTACTGTATCGTATGCGGCACTGGAAAGAAACGGAAACACAAAGCGGAAACACGGTGTAAAGCGCAGGAAGAAAAATTTACATTATTTTGGTTTCGGTTTTTCGCAACGGCGTTACCGTGCGGACATCACTCGCCGTATGGCTACGACGCGTGTATGCAGATACGTCCTTTTTAAGGCTAGGGTTAACAGGCGACAACAGTGAAGGGGGAAGGATAATGCATAAATGTTAATGTTACACTGCGGACATCTGCAGCGCGCTTGATGCTCGTGTCCTCTTGCCGGAGTGTGCAATGAAGACATCTCGAAGAAACCAAACTCGAAAGACACCCAATCAGCTCGACCCAAAGGTATACCCGGCCAGGAAACTGCTAATCAGGATCGAAGAAAAAGATGCTCGACAGAAGAAAGCAATATATTTCTTTTTCTCGGTTAATAAAGCTTTCATCGGTGATGCAGTAATGCTGAAGGTTGGTCCTGGTGACGGGATAAGCTTTTGTTAATCTAAATCTCTTTTGAGAGATTATAATGCTGGGATCCAAAGGAGGACGTAATCAATTTTCGCTTCCTTTTGCATGCCATTAATACGAGAGGAATATGTTCTTTGGCTTCGTGCTTGTCGCATCGATCATATTAAAGCTTCTTTTGTTGAGTTTATGTAAGAGACTTAGACTACGAAGTGTTCCTTTTCCTTTTTTATATCTTATATAACTAGTTTTTAGTACTATTTACAATATAAATAGCATTAGTTATGTTCTTTTATATGTATCATAATAAAACCACCGCCACCAGTTTAATTTAAATTTAATCTCTTCCGTGTGAGAGAATCTGCTTAAAAAAATACAATCAGGCCGACTTACCACACAGTGCCCTGGGCACCAAAGCCTTTTGCCTCCAGATTGATGTACCGATCCGGGACCTCGAACTCCGTGTCCCCGAACTGGTACCTCACATAGTTTGTCGCTCTTCGGCTCATGATTGCAATGAGTTGCTCTTTTGTGAGCGGATTTTCGCTTGCTTTCGAATGACTAGACAGGGCACCTCGGCTCCATACACGCCCACACACGCACACACAAACGCACTGTACAATCGGCAATTGAAGGGGGCCGGGTAGGGTGAAGGGTGAATTCAATCAATGCGCACACACATAAACACAACTTTACAAAGGGATAGCTAGCTTAGCCTTAGCTGTACACTGAAACCGCAACAACAGAAAGTGTGCAACAATAACACTCAGTAGTAAGGCAGAACTCAACTAAAACGAAATGAAAAATAAAATCAAACTATATTAAAAGAAACGAAGATCAACAGAAAATGTGTAAAACTGGGTAAAACTAATGGAATAACAACGACAAAACGTAAAAACAAATAAAACGAAAACATGGGAATAATGTAAACAAACTTATAGTTCAAATAAATACATTTAGAAGAATAATTTGCTTGGTTTTGGAAAATGTGCCTCTGCCTGGACATGACTCACATGTAGATAATCCCTCCCTGTTACTTTCCTCAGACGATTGACCATTAAAATTAATGACCTTTACTTTCCATCCAATGCAATCCAATAGGAAACCGACAACCACACATTACCTTGGTTGGTGAGGGCTTTGGGATGAGAATTTGATTTGTAACAGCGGACGAAATCTCGAGAAAATAAGTCATGGGGAACATCTTTCATTATATGCCCGGATTTAGGAGGTTCCACGATCGATAAGTCGTCTCTTCCCGATGAAATTGTTGCAGTCAATCCCATTACCAAAAGCCATTGCAAAAACAAAAAAAAAACAAGAGTTCTACAGTGATTTATGATCGAAGAGGAACGAGGACCTCATAGTACAGCATAATGTTTTGATTGGAGCGTAAGAGAGATACTGTCTCGCTTTCAAAATTCCATCTCGATGGTACAATGATTGACCGGCACACACAACAGAAGGGAATTTATTTCCTTACACAAAAACCCAGGAACGATACGCTTCTGTTGTTCACTGTTCATCCATCCGAGTTTGTAACGCTTTCCAACAGGATCATTAGAACCGATGGTGAAGTGATGGTGCAATAACCTTTTAATTACTCTCCTGTTTGCAATTAATTACTATTCCAGTGACATCCGGGGCGTTCCGCCATGTGACTTGCCTCCGTCTCTGGGCACTCGGGTATGCAAATTGGTAAACAATTCTGCAACATAATCTCCCTCTCTCGCTACTCGCAACCCTGGACAGCCAATCATATCACACACGCTGATGCATTAGGTCCACCATTCACCGCTCCGTGTATGTTTGTTTCCGGTGACACGAAACCATAACCGTCTTTGGTCCGTGGAGACTTGCACCAGACACAGACCGCATTATTTTGCGGCTAGATTTTATCATCCCCAAACGTACACACACACATTGCGCGTTGCAATTCAATCGACCGGAAGATTTGGTTGTGAATGGGGCAGCATTTTGTGGCACGGTTGATAAATTTAGAAAGCAACATGGCGGACCAACCGAATGGTGATTAGTAGCAGATTTTGTTCGTCCGAAACTTTTGTTCCCATTTTCCCCAACGGCTCGTCGTCGTTTTGCGGTGCTACACATAACAAACCGGGCCATTTCCACCGTGCCGGCATTCTCTTCACAAGCGTGGCCATAAAAATAATAACAATTATTATCATCATCACAAGGCACAAATTTCATGCATGGAAAGTTACTCATGTGAGTGAGTATTATACTGCTGCTGTTGCTGTTGCTGCTACTGCTTAGTGCAATTTCTAAACTTGGTAACCAAACTCCAAAAAGCTCAGCATCCCCATTTCTCACCGTTACGGTTTTGCTTCGAACGAAACAAGATACCGTGTGGAAAAGCAACATCAATTTTCATAGAATATGTGCGCGCTGTGTGCTTTTTCTCTTTTGCCGGAAGACACCGAAAAATGAGAATGCTTCTTGCACAAGGTGGAAGCTGTTTCAAACCAGAAGGAGACGATCTATTTCGTGTGTGCATGTTCCCTTTTGCTTTCACTTCTAACTCCCACTGCCAGCAGTCGTGTGCAAGCAAATTAGGCGCATGAAATAACTTCACCATTCTTCTGCCAGCAGTTCCGAAGCGTCGGCGAAGAAGTTCCGCCGTTTGCCTGTGGGGACTGCAAAGGCTTTCATCTGCACGGATTGGGTGAAGATTTATGAGGCAATATTAATATTTGTCAACTGATATTTCCGCTCGGTACTTGTGGAATTTCCTTTCCCAAGGAAGATACAAGATTTTTCCCTTTGCAGAGGTTAAAGATTAGACTGAACATGATATTCCTTTCCAAAGAAATTGAATAAATAAACAAATTAAAAAAATTCCTCCAAATAACGGAACGCAGTTTAGGGAGAGCGAGAAAAGAATGCAGAAAACAAACTTTTCAATACAACAATTCTTTATTCACTCGGTGTACTGTGGATTGCATACTTTAGAAAAATGTTGTGGTGAATAAAATAAAACTACACGCCTAAATTCATGCAATGTGCTGGCATATTCAATGTTTTTGTTTGTTTTACCTACCAAAAAGGGACCCGTACCCGTATATGGGTTCGATCAAATATTAAAGCCATTGACTGAAAACGCAATCAGGACAATTAAAGTGCCGCTGGTGGTAGTACTGGCGCATTGTTACTGTTTCGTAGCAACTTATTTGGAAAATGGAATAAAAACAAATGCACAACCCACCCTTTCGTTCTAGCAGAGCCTTGTTTGGTGGGGTAGCAATGTGATATGTGGGAACACGATTCAGTTGCACCAGATAAAAGTTACATTTCCTCGTTTACCCCGAGAAAGTAAAAAAGGTTCTGCTTCGATAGCGAATGGAGTATTCTTTTCGGTGAAATATTCCATTCCCATGCTCCGAAAATGGGCTCGGCTTTCCCTAGAATCGTGTGCACATACACTCGCGTACACAAATTTGCCTGTGGGTTTGAACTTTCTGCATAATTGAAAATTGTTTCGCCCTTTGCACCGAACCACACGAACACGGGCGATGTGGAAGGATGCGCTTCGCGCGGGAGGGAGTATGGGAGTACGGTCCAACCTGAAGCTGCTTCTTTATTCATCACGGCACACAACATGATGCTCTTTGGGGTTCGGCTGCAAACATATCCCCCAACTGACAACAATGAAGCGTACGGCAGCACTAGTGGCAACCCTGCAACAGCAGCAGTAGGAGCGTCACAATAGCAGCATGTAAACGTGTGTTAAAGCTGCTGGAAGCTATAGGGAGTACGGATGGAGTTGACTTTTTGGGATTGGAAACTTGGCTCACGGACGGTGGTTCACATTTCATACGTTGCTTGTGCTACGGAAATACACCATTCTATCTTCAGACACTCTTTCTCTCGCACACACACACAAACGCGTACATATGGTTGTAGTTGCACGCATTCGTATAATCGAAAATCGTTGTTAAAGTTTGTTTGCACCCAGCGACTGGCGGACACAGGACGACGCATCGACAACTCCAATGGTAGTGTTTAATTACAAAAGTATGTCCCACGGTGGCAGTGACCGATACACTCATAGCAGGATATCCCCAACATTAGCACTCGATGGTGACCCTTTTATTGCAAAACTGATCGAAAAGATGTGTCCCACTGGTTTCGGTTTGACAATACTACTTACCAAACAATGCCTTGAGCGCCGGATCCGATCGGTTTCAGGTTTTGGTATCGCTTTAGAATGGTAAACTTGGTGTCGCCCACCTCGACGGTGTAGAAGGCGTGACGTGAGCTCATGTTGAAGCCCCGAAGTTATTTCTCACTTGTTCTTTAATTGTTGTTATTGTCTGGAAGCAGAAGAAAGCAAGAAAAGGGATAGAAATAAATGATCAATTTAATGAAGAATAGGGAAGGGAAAATATAACTAAACAAGCGAAACATACATTACATACATATTCGTTTAATAAAACATGTTCCTTCTTTATTCCTTTAACTCATAATTTACAAAAAATACCATCAACAATAATGATAATTGTTCGTTCGCCGGGTCGTTAAAGAACGTGCCGGGGAGAGCCCCGAAGGAAAGTTCATTCCGAATTCTTCGCCAAGTGCTTTTTTCTCCCGGTTTTTTGCATTTTATTTCTGTGAAGCTACAAACTCCACCAACAGCAGCAGCCAAATGACTTGCCGGCATTAAGGGAGAAAACGTATTCTCAACCTTTCAAACCCCATTTTGCAATGGATGTTGCTGAAGTGATTTCGGAAAAACTTTACTCGTTTTCAAATAGTTCGCCCAAAACTCCCCCTCTCCCAGGAAGGAACATGACGCAGGATTGGGCAACAGAGGCAACACTTATTGAACGCGTTGAAGCAAATCGCACAAGGAGAAAGGATTGTTCGGAATGAAACGATTGCACGTGAAGGTACCTTATTTCGCTGTTGGTACCATTTTAACTTTAAATAACTTTGATTGAAACAATTTCTTAAAGTATGTATTTTTTATAGCAACATATTTTTGTTATTCTAAAGCTCCCTCACACTGAATATGATTAAATTCATATAATAATCATTGGGGAAGAGACAAAATTGAATTAATATGACCTTATCCTTGCTATGGCCTCAAAGAATACTATGTCCAAAAAAAGATAAGTAAAAAAAACTTCATACTTTCGTTCTACATCTCATAAAACTCACATTAAAACTGCACAAAACTCTCATAATGCTGCAATAGGAATTTAATCTTGTTCTAATATAAATTCCATCCACAGTCGTACAGCCCGTGCTTTGTACGCTTTATTGTGCAGTCTACCACCAATACCTTGCTCGGTGGTAGAAAACTCAAGGTAAGATTGCTTTCGCTGCAAGCAACATCAAACGCGCAAATTGTACTCGTTTGCACCAACAGCAAGCCACATACAGACACACGAGCAAAGCATGTTAGCTTTTATGTGAAGCCCCATTTGTTAACCGTTTCATTACATTGTTCCTTAAAAAGAATACCAATGGAAAAGTGTTGCGGTAACTCAAATAAGAAAGAAAATCTAAAGTGTACGCCGGTTCTCTTCAGTACCGGATAAGAAACCGTACTGAAAGCTTCACGGATTTACGGTTAACGTATGAAGCACCAGGCGTCTCCATCCCAGAGCGAATAATAATGTTCAACTGTATTGGACCGGGGCAGAGAAGAACTTCTAGTACAATTATTACGTTCGATTAATTAAATGCTACAACGAACCGAAAGCGCCGTTCCCGTTTGGCTGATTGGCACGAATTTGTCGTTTCTTTATTTCTTCCAACGTCTTTCTCCCACCAGTCGATGATGGCAAAGTTTTACCGGGTGTTTCACAAAAACTTATTTCTCCCGCGGGAGTGAAGGAAACGCAAAACAACAAACATCCGCCCAAAACGTTTCCAATCATTTAGTTTCATTTGCTTTCTTTAATGTAACTGCTGCCGGTGAATAGCAAATTACTTATTCGCACTCGTGTACAATTGGTTGAAATTTGCCCTCCACGGTAAGATGTTTCTTTTTTATTTTCTTGCACAACGCCGCGAGGTAGATAGGATCAATTTCCATCCTGAGCCCGCCGAGCAGGAGAATTGCTCATTGAGAAAATTCAATGCAAAAGCATGGGACGTAGTGACGCACATGAAGGTGAAATCGGCTGACGAACCGAACAGTGATCGCTTGCCACGTTCAAACCACGTCAAACCAAAGGGCCTCCGTGTTCCACTCAGTCTTCCCTTCTCTCCTCGTAAGCGTCTGAGCTTACCCTGGAGAATATCTTATCACGCACCAACGTCATATTGTGCATGGCACGGTGGCAAACAATCTTTAAGCTTTTATTTTGGAGACCGGCTTTATTGGTTGAATGAAGGGAATTGGTGGAAAGCGATGAAAATGATTGCGAATTCATTTGTTACAAGCTGAGCGAATGGAATCAAACTGCTGACAGGTACTGAGATTTTTTTTTCAACTGATGGATATGGAGTGGGGTTGCGATTTGATTGCGAACTTTTGGCCCAGTTTCAAAATCTGGAAAGGAGGTTTCTACCATCTTTTTAAAGTTGAAAATCGATTCTAGATGCTTTGCTCGATGTTTTATAACAATTTAAACTATTATAGTTAAAGAGATATTTTTAAATTCTATTCTTCTTCTTCTTCTTTGGCCTAACGACCTACTCGGTCATGCCTGCCATTTCTGGCTTACGAGACTTACTAATACCACGTAGTTGGATAGTCAGTCCTCACTACGGGGGAACGGTCCGGATGGGATTTGAACCCCGGTCCTGCCGTTTACGACCGGCGCCGCTTATCTCCTCGGCCACCGGACCGCCCCTATTATTTTCTCTAAATAACTATACATACTTTTTGTTGTATTCTTCTTTTTTCTACAGTAGAATATAAATGCTATAATAATAATTGAAATATTACAAAAATTCCCCAATGATAAACTTAACATAATCGATACAACAACAGAAAAAGAATCCCAGTAGAATTGGCAGGATGGTATGGTAAATATGTAACTTTTACAAACAGTTCCCGCAACTTGTTGGCCTTTTTATTATGCAAAAAAAGGAAACGATTTCTGTGGGAACATGTTCGATTCGCTTCCGGTGGTTACTGGAACAACAAATAGGAGGGCTTATCCTTTACGTCGAAAGTTAATGTACCGAACCGGGAGGGGTGTACACACAGTTTGGAGCACTGATTGGGATTGTCCCATCTTTCGAATTCCCTGAGGACATCAATATGTCCACCCCCCGACTTACCCACCCAGAGGTTGTTGATTGTGGCCCCTCGTTTTCGTTTTCGCTGTCAACAGTAGCTCAGGGCTGCTACCCAACCGTGTTCATGAATAAATGAATTCCATTTCCACATCAATCCCGGTTTACTTCCCCGAAAACCTGCTCCATTCCGGTTGCCCACACCTACCGTCAACCAATCACAAACACCACCCGCCAATGATATGTTGATTATATTGAAGTGCGTTTCGTCGTCCGTTTTTCCTTCTGGCACGGGGTTGTATGTGCTCATTAAAAATGATTGATTGAGGAAATAATAAACACTCCTGCGGCGCTTGTATGCCTGAAAGGCGTTGGTTCATTCTCGTTTCACAAGGATTAAACGAGCAAGCTTTTTTTTTGCTTCTCTTTCGGATTGTTCGATCAAGATCACGGGAACGAGGCAAAATGAGCATCGATTGAGCGATCGCCATTTAATGAATGTTACAAACACACATGCACAGCAACAAAAATACCCTCAGCCCGAGGATGCTATTTTCATTGCCCTGTTCAGTACGAAATGGCCAATTGGAACATCCGGTTCGACAGAGTTCTACACACGGACTTCACACAGCATGCGCAAAGAAGCGGGATTTTCCAACTCGGTTCGTTTGAACATCTGCAGCAAATTAAGCTGAGCGAAAATGTGCACAACTTAATGATTCATTGCCGTTGGTGAAGGAACACCAGCGAACACGTGATCACGACGCCGTGCAGTGAGTGTGTGAGGAATTTAGACGTGAACAATTAATTATTCAATAGCTTTAACTTTCGTCCCTGCCGCAGTGTGACTCTTACGGAAGGAAAAAGGATTTGCAAGCTTTCCGAGAAATTGCTTTCAAAATATAGCTTTTATCTAACCAAGGAAGGCGCGCGCTGCTACGGGAACCAGAGCGTAATGTCATTATCCGAATTGCTTTATTAAAATGAACTAAACTGAAATCCTTCTCGGAGCTAGTCCATTTGCAAATCTTTACAGTAGACCACCACTCGCACTCTCCATTGTCATTGTTAGGGAAGTAAATTTCATGGGAAATTATATTCTTCTTTACTTCACTACTGTCCTAACGTCACGTATAAATCTTTTCCACGCAAATTTGCATAACTCAAGATCTTCACCAGTTTCTCGCTCGCTCCATCGAAAGAAAGCAATATGGGGAAATGTAAATTAAATTCCTGCTGGGAGCGCACTTCCGAAGGAAAACGATGACCCGAAAACCTTATCTTTGAGTTTCCTTGTTGAAGTCTTTATGTGACAATGAACTCGAACTCTCGAAGTGGCACAGCTGGATAGAAGCACCATGCCCCCAGAGTTGATGCAGCTGCAAGAAAAAGAGGTTCTGAGTACGAAACGATAGATATGGGTGCGTATCCACAAGCGCTACTAAATGACAGAAAAAGACAAAGAAATGGAGAGTTAAACTTGCGCAAAGTAAGCACATGGAAAGGATTCTTCTCTCAACAAGAGGCAGCAGCAGTCCATCGCATTATGGTACAGCGTAATGTTTCGTTTGCTCAGTAGTTGGTCCACAAAAATGGATACAGAAACGGATTGCCACAGATTGGTTTCCCAAAATAGAAAGGCACTGAAAACGTCAGAAAGGGATTTTCGTCCAGTTGCCTACTGCCTTTTACACACCCCATTGATGATGATGATGATGATGATGGTGGTCAATGCTTGGAGTCACGCAGTCTGTACTGTGTGACAGAATCAAATGGCAAGCGTTTTGTTCGTCGCAGTACGTTTCCCTTCCAATGTTCCTACCATTGGCCTCTTCCGACCGATACGTAGCAAAGGAAGAAAACAAAAGGGCACCATTTTCGTTGCACCATCCGAGAACCGCCCAATCTAATGACCCTATTTGTGCGCTAGTGTGCGAGCCCCATTTGGCCACGTTTCAGTGTTTGGCTGTGGTCCAAAAATAACAAAGTACCAGTTCCAAAAGCACAAAACGCCCGCCCTGTTTATCCTTCTCCATCATAAGGGTTTGTGTGTATATATGTGTGTGTATGAATCGCTTTCAGAGGCACATTGGCGCCGCATGATGGAGATCTTTTCTGCTCCTTCCTTCAGAAGGTGAAATTCTTTCGTTGCAACCCAACAGACGTGGTTTTTGATCGTCACCATCTTACTTTTTTTTCTTTTTGCTCGTAAGGGTAGTCCATGAACATTGCAACATACCAGCATAAACATAAACCCACAAAGCTTGTTTTTTTCGTTTTGTTTTTCATAAAATTCAGAATTCTAAGCTTCCGTTGCTTGAAATGAAATAAAGTAAAGCTTTCTGACCCATACAACGAACGTAGCCGGTGTACATATTTGTTCTTCTTTACGGTTACGCTTTGAGAGACTCGCAAACTGCACAAACGCACGTCATCGTCGTGCGCGGGAAATGTGAAAATATTGCCGGCGACCGGAAAGATTTATCACCCCGCGCTTGACAGAAAGCTTCTGTTTGGGGATGATGTGACTGACAACAAAAAATAAACTCCGTATTGCCTCAACATACATTTCACTGCTAAATCATCATGCTTTCTTCATCGCCATCAGCAGCACGCTGACACGCGCCTTTGCCTTATGGTAACAGAAAAGAGG